>OZ012704.1:2483324-2580824 GCA_963942595.1 Cylloceria caligata
GGGCCCCTTGTAGAAAATTACCATTTCTTTAAATGGTAACCGTAATGCTTCGTTAAGATCTTATGACGGGGGATAGTACTTTTCAAACCTTTATACTGTTTTTGCAAAATAAACCGTTGCTCGAAGCTTATTTGTATGTAAGTGACAAAGTCTAAAGGAATTTTCTCAAAAATGATTCCTCAATAATGACACAGTTGCACGTATGTTAATGCTCGCACATAGCAGAGGTTACTAACTTCAAACTTATTCTTGAATCTTTACATCACATTCTATGATCACCAAATTTTTTTCTATATTTGTTTTTTGAATTCTCTCGTGGATCAGCAAATTATTTGTCTCATAGGCGGATTGACAGATTCTCGTTTAACCAAGTAAAGGAATGTTTCATGTATCGAGGGTTATGGAAACACCGGCGGGCGGTGAATAATGTTTAACCGAGCCACTGGCCCTGGAAATTTCTTATGGTTATACAGCAATTTTATGCGTATCACGAGATAGTGAAAGCACTTTATCGCGTAGCCCGACAGACCGACAGTGCGAGTGTGATTCACGTTTTCAAGCGATGAAATTCTCTCCACCGACCTTACCGTTTTGGAAGTTGATTCAGTTGGAGTGGAAATCCCTGTATTCTTGTTTTTTTTACTGGAGACATGTACATGAGAGGAAAATCACGAGATGGCGTTGCGTGAAATTGACTTTAGCAATGAGCTGTATCTTACGACAGCCGTATTAATATAGTTTGACAGGTCGAGTTCACATCTAGGTAGTTTTCATGTTTAACTTAATAAAAGTTATGGTATGTAAATTTCTAGGCAACATCTGTACAAGATGGTTTGAAATACGGTCACGAACTATTTTAATGAAATGCTATGCCAGTGAAAAAGATTGTAATTGTATATGTGAATTTACAATCACACTGTACATCAATGTCAAATCTGTTCTGTCTAATCAATTTTTCGAGTTTAACATTAAATGTGAATAACGGTCAATATGTTTCTCATGAAAAAATTAACATGTGATAAAAATGTTTGTTGAGTAGACCTTCGGCCAACACCATATTTCACTGGATGAATATTTCTTTTAATCGATAGTTTGTTTTCATATCATTGAAGTTACTACATAACCTATGCAGAAATCTGTCTGGGAGTCCGAGTTTTCGACCATGGTCTGATAGGGATTTGCTTGGATCTGCCGAAATTAGCTATCCTACACGGAATCCGAGTGGATCCCGTATCGTGTTTCGGTACCGCATCGGCCATCAATAATTTTTCATCGATCAGGATTTGCTAGGAATTCCCGACAAGGGATGTCCAATTTGGAATTGACAAAAGCACCGTTATACCGAACCTCTCATTTTCTACTTACTATTTGCATATAAGTCTGTCTGTTCGTTTCAGACCTGAGCATAATAATTTTTTTCTTACTCTGCGGATCTTTACATGCATCGTACATGCGAAGAAAAAGTAAGAATGACTTGTTTCTTTCGAACGTAGCGAAATACGTCTTTCCATCAGGGGCCATTCATGAAACACGTGACGCTCCGAAGAGAGAGGTAGGGTACGTGTGGAAGCGTCATACTTTGTCACACGACAGGACAGGGTGAGAGTCGAATAAAAGTCACGAGACGCACATTTAAAGAAAATCCATGTTTGCTTGCCCATCGGCGAAGCGCGACATGCCGCGAGAAACGTTTGTACCAAGTGTATTCCGTATCTCGCATCTTTCACTTCCTAGGAGAATCCTTGGCAACGTGTAGTGCATCTCAGGTGCAATACGTAATCCGATTAGAATATTTATAAATGTTACACGAAGTAAAATATATAATTTTTACGATAATATAAAATGCTTACAAAGTAAAACTTTGTACACTGCTTCCTCATTATTTTCTACCTTTCACGACCCCATCTTATGAGGAAATGCGTTGAAAGATTTTTGCTTTCTCATTGAAGATGCTTTCTGTGAAAGGTGGAAAATAATGAGGAAGCAATATACAAGCTTCTACTTTCCACGCTTCATTGACTATCGCATAAACTAGATATTACTTGATCAAAATTTACAAAAGTTACTGAAACATCCATTTTTCAAGAAATCTGTCGGACCAGGGGGCAAAACATTTAGAAATTAGGGTTTTTTATAGATGGTCTCTTATAGGTTTTGAAGGTTTTTGCCTAGATGTTTCCCCAAGCTATAAATATTCATAGTAGTTCCTCTATGTTGGACAGAATTGTTTCAATCGGCCTACGCCCTTCGTATAACTGTTTTGATAATTAATCTCAAATGTTTTTTTGACCTCCTTTTCACATAGTAACAACCGATGATCACCGGAGTAATTCCAGAAATTGATAACAGATACTTTCGAACTTGTCTCGCTGGTTTGTCTCGCCCACGTACAGTGGAGTGTTTACTTACGGTAGACCGTTGACCGACGTGAATGAACGAAAAATTGGAGAAAATATTGACCAGCGCTCGAATATGTCCACAGTCCTAGAATTTTATCCTTCGTTTTACTTTACCGTTTGTTGCAGATTATAAAAAAATCGATAGAATTCATATGAGAGTATGACTCGCATAGACCCAGTTTTATCTCTCTTCCATGCCCCGACTTCATTCTCAGAATTGTGTTCGAGCGGCGAATATGTATCGATATGACAATGAAATCTATAGGGCATTGCAAATTGAATGTGTAGCTATTACACGGTATAGAAAGGTCCAGAGATGCATTCGCGTTATTATTTCTCTCTGTGCAGTCGTAGTTTGTCCGATATTCAAGAGACAGAAGATGCTTTTTCTCGTCAGAAAATCGTGGATACATAAACAACGCAAACCGCACAAGAAATTTCCTACATGAATATTGATACCGGGTATCTTACAGTATTTTATCAATCTTTAACTTGCATGGGTACTTGCATGGATTTTCCATGCAAGTATCTATTTATAAGGGTCGGCTTTCTCGACATCGCAAATTGTTGGAAATGCTGGTAATTCTCGTTCAATCCCTCGTGGGTATTCGAAGTACGTTGATATGCAGAAACGGTAAAACGACCCCGTTATGCTACTCAATTTTCCGAGAATCCACCAATCCCACTGGTTCGAATTGAAGGGATTTCGTTTACGGAACATGTTCCGTACTCTAATTTCCAACAGATCGGAAAGTACGTATTGTAGTTATTATCGAAGTTTCATATAACTCTTTTAGCGCCAGGCCTATCTGTTTATAAAAACAACAAGTTACATTCGTCTCAGTCACTTTTTTAGTTCAATAATTAATGTCGTATATCTCTGTGTATATAATTTTCATGAAATTATTACGTCAATGTGATATTTAGTTAATTTAAAAATCGGCAATTTTTTCCATCGGTTTTTTTTCCTCTGGCATTTTTTTCTGGTTATTTTTTTCACAACCATTTTCCCCTAGGCCCATACGATACCTGCACTGATAACTTAGGATATATATCTATAATACTTTTTTGTTGTTGGGGTTCTTTCGGGGGTATTATTACTCTCCTGAGGGGAATTTCATAGCGTGGTTAAGAGCGGAGGAATCGATTTGCCATCGAAGTGTAGAATGAAATGTTGTTTGGTTTCACTACTTCGATTCTCGTGTTCACTCTGTTTACCCATCGCATAAAACCGCGAACGGACGGTAACGAATTGGAGGATACCCTTGGCACCATCTCGTACTTGGGTTAACTTTTTTTACCGCCAAATTTCACACCACATGGACAGACAACCTCTCGGCTGCTATATGCCTCTGGCTAGTACTTTTCTACTTTATGTCAGGCGGAAAGTGACGAGGACCCTCGCTTGCTCTACAAAAGGGTTTCTCACTGCTTTTATCATTTGCCGATCTACTCGTGTGCCCAGCACATTGCTGCTCAATAGATTCCCTCCTTTTTTTCGCCTCTCAGTAGTGGTTTTATCATAATACGTTCCTACTAGTATAAATGATAACACTTTCATTCACACGTGCCGGATTCCTTTTTACTTGCATCTTTGACGGAAAAGCATTGAAAACTGATAACGTAATGATCCATTGAATTACTTGATCAGTTGAGTACTTTTTATCAATAATTAATCAGTAATTAATTTGCAGTATAATTAACTGTTTAGTTATAGTTATGGCAACTAACCATCCTTCAAAAATACTCCTATGAATGTTATTCGTCTTCAAGATGAAAATACGTGTACAATATAAAATTTTACATCTTGTTCGTCTTCGTTATTTCATGGTATAAATAATAATATAGACCCACACATCATATTCATGCGATCTCGTTACATTCTGTGCTTTCGAATATATATTTTCACACCTCCATTGTACTACCCACGCTCATGTCTCATCAAACTAAAGCTTCGCGCAAGAAGGGTACCGATAAAAAAAACATCACGATCTTTTACTCCGATCCTTTTATTCTTTTTCTTCCAATTGGAAGAGATACGGCAGTGCACCGTTATAAAGCAGCACTGAGCTTGTTGAGCTTTAACGCTATCAGATAGATTGTAAATCAAGGTATGTTACCAAGTATGTGATTTCCTATCCTTCCGAGCATAGTGATTTTTTTAAAAACGTTTAAAGCGCGGTAGTGTTATATGTAACAATATTATAAAATTGACCAGATAAGATAAGGCAAACGGTAAATTTGAATAATGACGACCAGAAAAGTAAAATTCACATCTATTTAAGATCTTTCTAGCTTTATGATGAGGAGATGAAATACTTCTACGATTTTTTAAATATCTGCGGTCGAAATCATCGCCTCTAATAACACTGCGGCAAGTTTGGTGTGAAACCGATGGACTGTCCCCATCCCTTTCGGACACCTCGATTGATTTTATTCACAAAAATAAAAGGTTCATCCATGAGTATACAAAAGCTTCAGATTTTATTCAAAAATTTCCCTAGTGATTGGAATTTCCACGAATTCTTGTTAAATGGATATGTTTGTATGAATTTAACATTGCTTTGACGATATTTTTCCAGTTTTTCCATTTATTGTTTGTTTGGTACTATTTGCTGTTTGAAAATTGATTCGGCTACTTCGTTTCACTTCTGGTAATTAGGAGCTCCTATGTTTATTCTCAAAACGAAAATATTGAAAAAAGTAATAACAGTCGTAGTTTCGATGGCTGAATTTTGACACCTGTTGCAATTAAGTGATTAGAAATCAATTGATCCATATAGCGCTGTAGCTACCGGACTGAGCAATAATATACATTTTGTTATTTATTAAATATAATGGAAATGACATTGTTAACGTTTGTTCAAACAGTGGATTTTTCGTCCACGACAAAAAGCCTAATGTTTCAAATAATCTTAATCATAAATTACTTTACAGCCGATCGGTATACACTTGTAATAGAATAAAGCGCAGTCCAGTTACTCACTCGAGAACGGTCGGACCGATTTATTATCAATAATTTTATCACAACTGAGATATATCTCGTGCTATCTATACTATAATTCTTGTGGAATAAGTGTGGATTCCGTCCCTTAAACTCCTCCTAGACGGAGCGTGCTAGGAAGGTGATCTTGGACATTTTGGAAAGGTCTCCTGATTTCTAGGTCAACGCAACTATTTTCAGCTCTTCAAGTTGAGTCCTTAAGGAGTTACGGACATTTGAGTTTTCGAAGAGTATTATTGAATTATGACGTTTAATTTTAATTTTTAAAAAAGCAAAGTTATTCTTCGTAGTAGGTATAGCTTGCGTTTTTTAAAAGAAGAAAAGGTTACTATGATACGGTGAACGGAAATGTCTGTTTTTGTTTGACATGAATTTTCAAATGCAATTCACATTTTAGTGAAGCAGTAAACACAAATTCTATTTGAAAATCATAGCATTTGGTTTTATTTAAGGTAACGATACTAAAAATAAACCTGGGCGAAGCCGGGTACGATACTAGTATACTAATACATTTGTATTACATAGATACTCTGTAAGAAGATGAACTTGTCAAGTATTTAAAAAAATATTTCAAGTTTTTCAGTTTTCCTTAGTTTTTATATGGTACTTGTTTGTATGGTTAAATTCTGGCACCTAACCTAAATAATCATTGCATCATTGAAAATGAACAACATTACATTAGGAAAGTACATATACTCGGTAATACGTGCTTTGCAATGTAATTTATTTATTTCACAACTTTTTGTAACAATAAGTATAAATACTAACGTAAATGTATCTAATTTTCTCGCAGATTACTTTATAAAAATAAAAATTCACTGTAACTTCAGGTTTCATGAAAAAAAAACTTATCAGTTTCACTTCTACTGAATGGCGCGCATCTGTTTTTTTTTTTTTTTAGTATATGCGATTATTTTTATAGTTACCGTAACTACTTTCAAGTAGTTTCACAATAAAAATATAATTAACAATGATATAGTTATCACTTAATATTTGTCAGAACTAGGACGATTTCTCTGAGTGAGGTAACATAGAAATATATATTTAATCATTTGCAAGATAGTTATACGGGAACCTATTTCAATACATATTTAAATGTATACTTTCATGTACGAAACATATTCTCAAATATATTATACTTTTTCTCATATGAGGATCATAGAATAAAACATTAATATTTCTTGTCGTTACCGTGCGTTTCGTTCTCATATTTTTGTCCTTTTAATCTCCGGTCTCGCTAATTAATTGAGTTTAATTGATTGAATATTACGAAAGAGTGCCTTGTTTGTGAAATTATTTCCGATTTAATTCAATTTGTCGTCCCATTGTTTCGGTAAAAGGTCACTCGTTTGCCACTAGTGTCGCGCTTAAACTTTTAACGGGAAAGGAAAAAGGTGCCGCAATTATAATACGACTAAACAATAGAATCGAGAAAGTGGGATGAGAATAATATATTTAGGCGCAAAACATTGCCGGGATATGCATCCAACGGGACTCGACGAATAAGCTATATAAGCATAGCCTTATATTTAGTAGAATAGGACATTTTATATTCCGAATCGCTTTGAAACTCGAGCATTGTTTGTCCTTCTTGACACAGCTTTATTGTCTGTATACTTTGAGTATATAAACATACGAAAAACTTCTTTCGAAGAAAATCATAGAGTAAAACCACGCAAACCTCCATCGTTGGGGATATTTGCCTACGTAGGAATTTTATTATTTGTAAAATAGATGAAAATCTATCATGAAGAAACATATTAATACTGTTATGGATAATAATACTAAAATTTCCTTATAAAAAGTTATTAAGTGCTCTGTGAAATAATAACAATGTGGAAATTGCATCACAAGTTTTTTGAAAACGAAAGAAGGTCGCCAATGATGTATGTTATTTCAAATTGCAATTTCAATATGAGTTTTTTTTAATCATCGGGAGTAAAACTTTCTCTAGAAGGAACCGAAGTATGATCGATGGAGTCATCTCTCGGAATAAGGATACGGAGTAAGCATCGATTGGTACAGTACAATAGACTTCATACCAACCGGAAAATCTTTTCACTTACCCACGAAGAGTGAAAATAAAATGATAGAGAAGAGTTTCCGGAAGATTTTTAAGCCCTAATTATCGAAGTACGAGTCGAATTTTAATGCATTGAAAATTTTTCTTTTAATCTGCATAATTCGATTCTTGACTCAGAGTAGCTTTAGAATCGTAAGATGACGCGAGTAACCGTCGAGATGAGAATGTCATGGATTGTGACGACGCGATTCGCAACTTTGAAACATGATTGTAAGAAAGCCCGTAGTAATTATAATTTTACAAACAATTGATCTATTTTTTCTACAGACTGTGGGAATAGAGGTGCGGGTGACCAACGAAATCCCCGCGTCTCCGACTGGCGATCAGAGCAACAGGAGAGCACCATCGTGGATCACTACGTCAGCTCCAAGTCGAACGAATCCGCCTACGCCAACCAACCCTCATCATCAGTACTTATCGCCCCATGTATTTCACGGGCGTAATTCTCTCTGCTCGGCAAACGGTGAGTTTTTCCAATAATTGTGTCAACGTTAGACGGGTATGGTGGCTACCGTGGAAAGTCGTTGCAAGCCGTTTTGTCGCCTGAATGGTTGCCTTCCTGCTCACGGTCGTTCCAATTAGGAGTTCCCTTCCGGTGTTGATACTATATTATATTATCCGATCGATCAAGTACCACTTCCCAAGCCCCGAGTTCTTTTCTTACCACTCACTGTTCAATTTCTTTACGTTCTCCTACTTCGCACTTTTGATTACAATTCGCTGAATCGAAAAAATGTTATAAATACGGAATTTATACCGTCTGCTTGATACACTTGAATTATATTTGCAGCTTACACGATAAATTCGGAGATTGAAAAAACTCTACGTCACATATATTTAACCGAAATACTCATTTAAAATTAATCCCATTCAACCAACAGATGCAAAAAAGTTCCTTCTCTATTGATGTCAGCGAAACCGGCTAAAAAATTCGTCAGGAAAATATCGGTTAATGTTTCTGTCCCGTCGCGGTATCAACTATTTCATCTTTCCAAGAGACCCAACGCTTATCTCTGAGGATGGGAGCTGTTATCTCTCGCTGCCAAAAGGATTAAGGTAGAACTTTCGCCGAAAACCGAGGGTTCAAGTCAGTCTAGACTCTCTGTAAATATCGCACTGTATACATTTAAGTAATCTTTAAGAAGATGAAGCCAAGTCTTCGACGGAATCGCGAGGTGAAAGGAACGCAGACGTATCCGTCTGTATTCCTCCAGAAGTGAGTTGGTAAAAGAAGAGGGACAGACTCGTTGAAAAGAAAATCCGGAGAGATTTTCCGTAAGCTGGATACTTTTTTTTTTTCGTTGCTCCGCCGAGTGTTTCGTCCGCATGTTCGTGCATGAGAGCGGCGCGGTTCCGTCCGGACACCGGTTCACCGTATAATCGAATCGTTCAGAAGGAAAAAGCCCCAAGAGCGCAAGAAAGCGGGCCGTGAGCTGACAGGACACTTTTTACCCCGTGAGTGTTCCCGACGTTGCAATCCATCGTGCCGGAACTCACGACTGCCAAGAGCTTCCGTCTAATTCCAAGATTTTTTCTCAGAGATCCGAAGCAACAGCCAAGACTGTAGGTGACTGCTCTCTGACAGAAAGGCGCTAATCAGAAAATACTTTCTTCGGACGTGGCTAGACACGCGGGAATCGCGTCGTACCAATTGCAGAATTTGATTTAAACGGAGAGGACAGAATCACTGATGAACAATCAAGCCACATTGTCGTCATTTTCATTGTAATTATTGCATCATCAACAATAACAACAACAACAATAATAATAATAATAATAATAATAATAATACGAAAGAATAACAAAAGCAAAACCTAAAATCATAAAATGAATGGGTAAAAACACGTTTCGTTTATTTGAAATCGTTCGGATGGTCGATTATTTCTGATTAGGTGAAATTCAAAATTGAATATGATTTAAAAAATGAAATATTATGACAATGATAGAATTTGATCAGAAAATGTAATAAGTTGTCAATGACAATTTTGCTTTGGTACGCATTTAAACTAAATTCGGGCACCTTAAAATGAAAGCAATCCAATTTAGTCGGATCGTTTAGCGTATTCTGAAACACCCTCTGTTTAACGGTGTGAATTAGCAAAACGTTCAAGATCTCATCATTTGCCGTATTTCAATGTACGGTAAATTAATTTATCGAATTCTGGAACTACTTTGTTATCAAAAGCCTGCGGTGTATAGTACACCGTAATAATCTATGTCGGTATTAATATATTTCGCCTGTACTTTATACGCACTGCCCACACAACGATCTAAACAATCTTGCTGAGAATAATGGTGTAACGATGACATACCGAGACGATTTTAATCTCCGGGAAAATTGCCCGCCCACTAACCGCTTTATGGCTTATAACCCGCACCGACGTTCATAATTTAGACCAGAGTCCAATTTCGTGAAAGCTTTCTCACTAACTTTTTTTTTACGTCCCTGCGACTCTTAACTTTATAGCGTAACACAAAATTTGCCAAGTGTCAAGCGATGAGCGACGAGTTTCCATGCAAGAAAGGGAAATTGTTTGATTCCTCTGTCTCGTAGGATATGTGTCCAAATTTTTATCCAAGTACCTTAGTCGATGGAATGAAAAATGACGTCATTCATAGGACATGTCAATGGGTTGTCGGTATAATAAATTTCTCGATGAAAGCCATGAAAATAAAAATGGAATATAGTTGCTTTTTATAAATAGCTACGAAAATAATGAGAAACGAAATGTTCGTTACTTCGTTTAACTTCGTGTTCATCTTAAAAATAATACCTTCATAAAAAATATTGCGAGTTGTTAGGCAACGCTAATGATTAAAGCTTTACGAAACGAGGGTAATTGTGTAAATATTTTGGGATCATTAGGCAAAAGCCGTTGGTGAATTTGTGTTGGAAATATTTACTGGAAATAATTAAATCTGGGATCTTGTATATGTGTACAGAGTCATGCCGTGATGTCATAAGTTCAAGAGCAATATATCTCTTCTTTTCTGCTCTATCTATCTGATTCAGCTGCACATCAAAGACCGGAATATACCGTGGCTACGGTAATTCTGAACAGAATTGTCAGAGCCTTCTCCGTTTCAACTATCCGTGTACTTCGTTACGCCATTCCGCAAACAAAAAAATATAAATCTAATGATCAACGGTAAAGAACGTGTATGAAATTAATTGTCAAGACCGAAGCTTCGAGTTGAGTATAAGGAGTAATAAAAGTAAGCAAACTAAAGGAAGACAAAAGTTCCTCTACTGTTGTGTTCCGATAAGGGTCGATCTTTATAAGTATCGGCATCATAACGATTAACGGAATATGTAGGCTGACAGTTGTATCTGCGATTCGAGGACCAGATGGTTGGTTACTCGATGCCATTATAATGAACGACTGCCATTTTCTTAAAATCTCACGCGTTGTATACTTAATGAGAAAACGATTTGAGCACGTAGAGGTTATTGTATACATTTGTATGTGACCACAAAATCTCGTTAGCTCACGTGTTCGTGATGGGCGTGGATATAATGTTTGAAACCTTGTGAGATGTGAACCCTTTATCACTGGTTATTATTAAACCCCGTGCTTATTTGCGCTGCTTCGTTCCTGTTTTTTTATAGACTACACACTACGACGAAGACGTCCCATGACACTGAGGATCGGTCCCCGGTTGAGTCTACCGAGTCGAAGCACGTCCGCCCCGACTACCACTATCGACGGAGAATGGCCTGCCCACAGGTAATATTTTTCTTTTATTTAACTTATAAATACATGTTGATAAAACCGAGTATCCCTCGTGGCATTAACCACGAGAGATATTTGGTCACTTGCCCTAATCATAGCGCTGCTTCTAATAGTCTGAAATAATATCAAGACTTTATTATTTATTTATTATACGGTTCAACCGAAGACGAAGTCGCCTTCGGCGATACAAACTGACTTTTTTTCTTTCTTCACGTAAACCATATGTAACCAAACGTCTGTAATTTAATAAGATTGGTTGCATACCATCAGAAATATATATCTAAAGAATGTGTAGTTCATATACGGTTGAATATAAATATATATATATCTATATACACTGGGGTCTCGTACGGTTTGGACGGGACTAGTTCTCGCAATCTATCATTGAAAATTCTCTGTCCCTACCATTTACATCACCCCTTTGACCCTATCATTGAACCCCCTTAGGGGGTGCTCCTAGGCGCGCTTAGAATAATCTGGGCTGGGGGAGGGTGGGGGGTCATTAGGATACTTGTAACAATCAGAGCCTGGGTGGATTCTCAAACCCTAGAGCCTTCTCAATACTCGTACACTGCGACGGCGAGACGTTTTTATAATGTAGAGAGATTATAAAAAAGTTAAACTATGTTTCTCGATATTACACTGGTACTCGAAGAAATAACTAGCACGAATATTAGCACAGATATTCACAGTAACATTAATATTCATACTGATACTGATGCCAACGCCAAGACACCCACGTCAACACTCACACTGATGATAACAATGATACCGTCACCAACACCCATGACAAGCTCCCGCTCGAATGTGTTGTAAGACGAGTGGTGTGCACCTACAACTGCGATTAATTTTATAATTACTTATTGATACAGATTCTCAATCTGTCGACTCCATATTATTTATCAGACAATGTTCTATCCTTTTTTTATTGTGAACCGTGGGATCGCTTAATATTTAACGATACACGCACTGGACCGCACGGAAGGAACCAAGGGGATGCTTTAAAAATAGATCGTTTAAAATGTGATCCGGTATCAGTGTCTCTACCAAGTCGATTAAGGGGGATATTCCGATGTATATCACCGATGGTATATAAACTTACGATACAGCCACCGGTATCGATTACACGATTCGATAAACAGCTCGAAAATAATTTATTAAACGCATTTGAAACGACGGTAAGAGAGTATCGCTAGCTGTTCGTTACCGCCTCGATTACTTACGTAATTCGATCACTCGATCGAATCTAATTTTCGCGTGCCGCCTGGATAAATTATAACACCGTCCCATCGGCGAGTGTATATACATGTATCAACATAGACTCTTTGTCGCGTCTTTACTCACTGCTGTTCCTATCGTTCCAACCCTGTAATGAATCGAGAGGATCTACATTGGTAGAGCTTTCCCTCGATTTCGCAAGGGACTGATTTGAAAAGGAGCATCGAGTGTCGGAGCCAGCGGAATAACAGGCAACAGATTCAAGCGGAACTCTATTTAAGGTATCGATTGAGAAATAACACGGTAACTCACATAAGCCAACGCAAACTTCATTTCAATACATGTTCACCCCTTTTTCAACACTGTTTTTCACTTCCGCTTTTATCGTCGATTTTTGTTTGAGCAAGTTTTCAGTGATAAATGTTGTTCCTGAGCTGTTTATCGAAGATAGACCATTGTTCAATAACGATAAATCTTTATCATTGTATTTCGACGTGTTACACGGGAGTGCCGGTCTTGTTTGTGTAATATTTCGTTAACTTTAGATCATTGATTATAATATCATTCGTTTTTAAATTCTGGGATATTCAATTTAAGTATTTTAAGATTTATCAACTTAAAGTATTTATCCCACAAATGCCATTTGTTTAAGAAATTTCTGAAACTTTGTTGAGATGTAGACGAGATAATTATTAATCGATTTGTATAGCTCTAAATTGATCGTCCGGTTCGTTTATGAGATAAGAGTAATGCGTTTATCTTATCCATAAAAATGTCACATTTCCATCAATACGGCGCTTAAAATTTACTTGAAAAACTGCGATTGTTTAGAATCATATGTTAGAAATGTTATTTTAAAACAATGATAATTATCGTGCGTTTGGTTTAAAGCCCCGTAAAAATATAATTTTTATTCCAATCGTCCACGAGCTGACTACCGATTTGGCAACAGTGTACAGCATTCACGTGGCGGAACGCGCCAATACTTTGAAATTTTATCGCTGTACGAAACGTATTAGGTTATTGAAAAGAATGAATGAACACAGAAAAAATGGGTTTATAATAATAAAAATGAAACGTCTATACAAGTTTACTTTTTAATGAATTTCCCTTTATATGTCAATTGACGCGAGATTTTTAATTTCTTATTGTCTGAAACAACCATAACCTCACTTTTAAGTACAGCGATCGATGCGTGCATAGAGACTGGTCTATATGGATGCGTGCTTACAAACAGCTTTCGAATAAGAATAGCGGCGTTGCCATATTTTTTCGCACCCTTTTACACATGTGTCGATCACACAACGCTTCTGTGTGTAAAGACCCAAAGTGTACAGACTCAATTAAAAGTTTTCACCTAAACTCATGGTATAACTAGCTATGCACTTTACCCACTAGGGTCGTGATTTTTTAATGGAATCGCTCTGAATAAATACCTTAAGGTAATACACATAAAAAATGTGTATTTATCAATGGTCTATTGTTTATCCTATTCTTATAAAACAGAGATTGTTGTAATGCTCAGTTTGAAGGGGGGTAACCAATGTCTCGAAGACTCATCTTCTCCAGCATTCTCCTACGGTGTACCGTTTTTCAGTTGTTCCTGTTGGCCAAGCGTAATTTGAGAGATCGAGTCTTCGAGACATTGGTTACCACCCAGTTTGAAACGTTAAAAAAAGTCAAGGAAAATCTACAATAAGATTTAGCTTTATTTTGTGAGCACGATAATCCAGACTAGAAAAATATCAATTAGTTTAACACTGTTAATAAACGAAATCGTAGCATGTTTTATCCGCATAAGATTGTACAGTCGAATCGACAAGGTGACGAGTCCCTTCTTTACCAATGAGGGATACATCCTTCGGTGCTCGCGCAAATCATATCGTATTACCGTCTGCCAAAGTTTTACCTTTCGCGCAAGCTCAGTTCTACCATTACCGGCTACCGGAGCTTTTCACCCCTACCATCGATCCATTATGTAGGTAATTCTTTGTAAAAAAAATCCGGAAATACTTTCTTCTTCGCAGTAATAGATTTTTAATTTCCTTTTCCGACTAAAAATTCATCACACAAATTACTCATAAAAACTTACAAATTACTATTATAGGGACGTGTAAGATCGTGTCGTCATTGAGCTTTCAATCCAAAATGTTTCTTCAACCTGCCGCATCGGTGTCGCTCTCGTCAAGGGGTGTAAGTCCCTCGTGGCTCCGACGCAGCAGCGTCGTTTGTTATGGTCGGCAGCGGCATAACATTCTGTCGCGAGGAGCGCGTGATCACTACCCGATAGTGGTCAGACCTTCCAGCCGAGTCGGTCTCACGTGTCAGACGTCGAACTTTTTCCTGTAAAAGTATTTTTTTTTGCTCGCTAGTATACCGGTAAAATATTTTGATGTGCTACATTAAAAATGTTGTTTTTTTCGTTGTTTTAATAACGCATTCGATCCCTCGTACACCAGGGAGTTCTAATTCCATGCATTTTTCTAGCTGTATTACGCTGTACGGAAGCCTTTTCAGTGATCAGTGTATTGTTCAGCGTAACGTACGTTTTATAAAAAATAAGGCAATGGTGAAGCAATTCGTCATTCAGAAGGGATTACAAACAATTAGTATAATACATAAAAGTGTACGTTAAAAATATACAAATAACATTGGAGAAAAAGAATTGGTTTTAATATTTTCGCGAGTGATCAAAAAATAAATACAAACGAGAGTAAAGATATAAAAGGTGGAAACTGCGCGGTGGTGTGCATCGCCGAGCAATGCGATAATGGATTTCACGTTTCGTTGCCGTTAACAAATTACATTTTTTGTGATGACGCGAACTACTCATTTACTTAAAAAAAACGTAAAAACGAGGTGATGCAAGTGGTTGTATGTATTCGCTAATGTAATTGTTAGAACATCTTCAGCGTGAGTTCCAGCGGTACACGATAGCATGCATACCGGTTATTTTTGATGTATTTGTTTTCGTTTAAAACCGAACCCTCGAAATAGGAGTTGAGCGCGCTGGGAAGCGGTTCGAGCTTCGAAGTTCTGACTTTCGCTTTTCGAGATTCGAGGGATACAGTGCCGGGTTGTGCAACAAATGGACAGAACCGTGAGGATCAAGTAGCAAGTCGTGTGATACATCCTCGAAAGCGTGAAAAGCGTACTCACTTAACATGTTTAATCCGTTGGATTTTTGAATAAAAAAACGTTGTCGCTGGTTAGTTTGGATTCGAGAATAACCGAATAACATTCATTTGGTGATACACCGTCGAGGTTACAGTGGAGTGAGACGATATGTGCGTGGCATTTTTATAAAAAAACATGACAATGGGATGAATAAGACGTCGACTAGTCACGAAAGTAGTGTTACGTAGTTTGAACAAATTGATACGGTGCACGCGAATGAACGCATGCAGTCCTATGCGTTGACGAGTTTGTAGTGGAAAGTTTCGTCCGGTTTTCGTGTTTCCGTCTCTCCTTATAGGTAATACGAGATATATATACAAATAATTCCAAGTGAATCTATCAGCAATTTTCCAAAGTTAAAATTGTTCTTCAAGATAGTCGTCTTGTTACATCGGGTATTATATTAATTGTAAAATCTGATATATATTCTTCATTACGCCTGTATCTTAATATGGACACAACAATACGTTTCTTTACCGATCGTTTAAGATGAAAATTTAGACTTAAAAGCGGCAAATTTAACACCGTGTCATGAGAAATAGCCGCTGAATCAATAATATATGACGGAATTTCATGCGTATTTCGATTGGATAAATTTAAAAGTAAATATGCTGACTCGATTCGACGTGTTACGGTCGATCCTTTGATGATTGTGAGCTTTTGTTGCGACTTTGTTCGACCGTGGTAATGATAAATGCATATCTCATATTGTTTATTGTAACACAGTATTCTAGATGATTAAATAAATAATTCTGAAGAGGACCCTGATCAGGGTCGAAACGTCAATATCGGACAAGCGTTTATCATTTCCACGGTTAAACATAGTCGCAACCAAATCTGACAATCATAAATATGGTAACTTGGAGGTTAAATTATAAGTATTCTGTTGAAAGCGTGAAAAATATGGCTTATCGAATATTTTCAATGTAAATTTCTTATTATTCAATTATTATAAAAAAACTAATCCGAATATTCTATTCAGTTGATACATAGGCTGGATGTACCAGTTGTGGTGACCCTTTAGTTATTTCAAACTTCAAACGTTTTAATTTAAAGAAATAAGTATTAAAGGGGTCTCGTTACTCTAGGGTCTTGCTCATAACAGTTTATCATTTTATAATTTTGCAATTAGAATGCTAAAGTGCTTCTGAGAAATGACAAAATAAGGGAATAATTACGAAGTTCATCATCTCAACTGTCGTGGCCTTAGAAGCTTCTAACGAATTTAAAACATTTTTGAGAGGAAATGCTGTACGTTTATGAAAACTACTGACAAGTTACACTCAATAAATAACTTTAGAAAAGGAACTGATGCTACAAAATAATAGGAGTGGAGCCACATACGGTACAAGGGCCACGATCTGTACTTATGCCCTACAAGTTTGTTGGTAAAGTGATTTATGAAATACCAAAAACTTTCATGAGTTTTTGTGTTATACGACGTTTGTACTTAACCTCAATTTGACTAGCATGTAGCAAGACGACTATCTTAAAGCAACTGAGTATGAAGCTTCACGCGGTGACTTTAGGGAGAACACTGCCGATGACGTAGAGTTGCTCGCAAATCGAAGCAAAGTGCTTCTCGATACAGCTCAGCTGTTCCGTGTCAATCTGTAACTTTGCGGCTTTCGACGATGTTCAATTTGCCGGCTACTGACAATATCTTTGTTTATTGAGAGTCTCCCAAAACTTTCTCCCATACACGCAGTTGAAAATGGTTGAATAACATTTTTTTTTTATGTAAAAATATCTTATATTCTTAACCGTTCCCTGTATCAATTTAACAAATGGCCCTGTTAACGTTGAACTATCTGTAAAATACAGTTTTGCAGAGAAATTGGTAATTATTCAACAGTGATTGTAATCAATGAATTTATATAATTGAATTGTCGAAAAAAAAAAATTAATCCAGCACATTTTGTTCAATTAACGGTAACCCTAAGCTTTGGTTGTATTTACATCTTTTTTAACTGTGTAGGGAAATTCTGGGTAGATCCATTAAATAAAAAATATTGCTGAGCTTTTCACGTATGATAATCAAAAGTACAACATTTGTTATATTACTGGGAATTGCTTTGAAGATGCTAATATATTACGTCGATTGAACTAATCGATGAATCCGAAATGCTCGTCATACCCTTTCATGAATTTAACGTCCTCGAAATAAAAAAAGAAATAGAGCGACATTGTGCGCTGAGTAAATAAATCCATTGTCAGCCAGGATGGGTACCGGAACAGAGAGTTCCGTAAACCGTGATAAGGGCTAGAGCTAGAGATATAGAGGTGGCGATAAAAAGTTCGATAAAGATCGTGGTCGTTGGCGGCCTTGCGAGATACGTCCAACCGTGCTCTGAGTTTCTGATCTGGAAAGAGTTCCTCGTGTCAGCTCTAGGTTCTACTACCTACCTACATACATGGTCAATCGACTTTTTTTTTAGATTTTTTCTTTTATATATCATTTCGTCGACGTAGCAGGCTGCGTAAGAGCTTCCGGAGCTTAGCGTTGACAATGAAAGTATTAAAATGCAAAAAGGGTCATTGACGCATTTTACGCCTCTGGTAAAAAATAATAATAAAGAAAATACGAAAGAGCATTGAATAGCTCTTGCAAAAATACAGTGAAAGCAATTTTGACGGTCCTCGCTGGATTTACCTGGACATGGGTAGCTCTGCGTTTCGATGCAGTACGCGCGTGTAGTATACACGCTTCGTTGTCAACCTCATCCATCCATCCGCCCGTCCACCTACGCTTCAGACCCCATTGACCGAGCTTTTTGATCTTGAACGATGAGATTTTGAAGCTTCGTGTACATGCAACCTCTCTCACGACGTTCCGTCAGTTGAGCGCTTTTTTTTATCCACGTTGCACTATCCTAGAGTGTCGCATCGCATGCTGTTCGCGTTTATCGTTGAGCAAGCGATCGAAGGGTTCTGCCAACGCAGGATTTGCATTTAAGAACAATTTCCTTTAACATTAATCTCTTCTGCAACCCGTAGTTCTACGTACAGTAGAGTCATTTAAAAGTGTATAACCTCTTTGCGGTTTATAAATCCATTCCAATCCCGTTGTTACATTCCTACAAATACGTACAACTTTTTCCGTTTATTACAATAATTGTTTCTTCCTTTCTTTACTTTAGTAAAATGCTTAACGTAACGTGTTTTGTTGCTTATCCTGCTTATCCAGTGAGTTACTTGTACACAAAATTCAGTTTGCAAAAGTTAATCTATACTTTCCTCCATTCGCTTCCCTCCCCTCTTCGCCTTTATTCTAATAATCATTCTGCACTCAATAAGTTTCTTACAGACATTCCCAATATAATCACTTCTGTATAATCAATCATGCCATATACCCCTCGCAGAAATACAAAATACATTCACCTTCAATTTCACAATATCCTTACATTCCAGCTGCTCTTCGATTCTTCTATTCTTCCACATATAATTATTTCCTTCATTTCCATTTCTCAATTCTAACTTTAACCCTATCTTAGTCTTTCCCAATTGCTAATTTCTTTTATCCACTTCGTCCCCTTCCCCATTGCTTTTTATTCGGTGACTTTCTCCTTTAGTGTCCGTAGATCCGGGCTTTCGACACTCACAGCTTCCTTCCTCTTCATTTCATTTCAGAAAGCCCGTACATTTTGTTTCTGCCTACCGCTCCACGTGCTGCTTCAAATATCCAGTATCCATTAGTAAACACTGGACATATCGGTTCACAAACTTTCACGTTTCTACAACCTTTATCTTTTTTCCAAAAACATTTTCCCATATACAGATTATTTCCACGCCATTTTATCGTTTAATTTTCAGTTCCAAGCGTTCTTGTTCTCATCTTGTTCCATCGCCCCGTGTCTTTCAAAATCTTATTCCACGACTACTTCCCATATTAATTTTTCTCTTCCGTTGCTGCCACTTATATCCTCTGATTCGTCTTCCGATTCCGGCCGATTATTAATTTCATCCAGCGTACGCTGCGTCGTGTCCTCGGCGATATCTTTTTAATCCCATGTCTTTCCTACTACATTTACATTCACACAATATTTCTTTATCCTACGTTTTCCATTTATAATTGTCCACGGGATCCATCCGCCATATATATATTTCATAAATTTACACACGTCATATTATTCTGTGTATAATGCGTCCACTTCTACACTTATAATTTATAGCGGCAATTTGCGCGTCCCTCTGCGTCATATTGATATCTCTCTGACTTTATATAACATCTAAGCCTATATCTTCCTCCAACACGTTCCAGATCTTTTCAACCATTTGACTCTTTCCATAGATAACATTTCCGCTGCTTCCTAATCACGTTCCCGTCGCGTTGTTCTACTTTCCAATAATCTCCAATCGTCAATCAATCCATTAAAGCCCGAAATACTTCAAGTTCGTCGTCAGTACGTTTACACGCAGCCGGCGTTTGGCGCTTTTCACAGTTTTTTTTTACAATCACGTGCTCTTATTTCCCTGTCACGTGTAGATAACGTAAAGCTTTTTTCAACCATCGAATTTTCTAAAGGTCAAAGGGATATAAGTTATTGAGTAATGTTTGTATCGAAGGGTGTTTCTTCGTATTCTCATGCAAATTGTTTTTAATATTTACAGCACAAATAACATTGCTTACAACACATTCTCTCATAATAATGTATTATTATTATTATAGCTATTATTATTATTATCAAGAAAAATGATGGAGCACCTAGAGCGCATTGATATTTTTTTTAAAGGTTACGAGCATGGATTTAGAATATAAATAATAGAGATACGGTCGATGAGATGCATCATGAAAAAACGGGAAATGTTTTTATTCCTTTTCTTCGACTGCAAAGAGAAATAATATTACATTTATTACTGCACTCGAGATATCTAATTATCATCGTGATAATTACCCTTCGAGTTCGAAGGAATAAAGGAAACCGCAGGAGTAGCTTCGCTGGGCTTACGCGTCTTTGTGACTATTCTATACGCTTGAGAGTGGCAGGCTCGTTTTCTTTAGACTTCTACGAGTATTTCAAGGGTGAAACGGTTTCATTCAACTCCAGCGCTGCAAAGGTGGCTTTACAGAGAATCCTAAGCGTCAATCCATCTTCGTGTAATTAATATCGTAAATCAGTGAATCGGACGTTAGATTAAGCTTACGCTATTATGCCTTTCTGTAGAATGAAAATTATTGCTATTTTTTTTTTCGTTTTAATTTTAACTTTACGATCTTTCTATTCAACGAGTAAAGATTTTTTGTCCGACCGTCCGTAGATCCACGTGCCCCTTGTTTTCCACGTTAACTGTGCTAGTAATTGGCGTGTACTACGACTTGGAATTACATTTCTGCGAAATTGCGTTTGTCGAGGAATTGTACGGAGTTATTTTTAGTCGCGGAAATATAGTTGTTAAGCGATCTGTGTGAGGATCTGCTGAAACTTTAATTTAGTTCGCAAATAATTACTTAGAAAAAAATAAAAGTTCTACTCAATCGGATTTTTAATAAAACTTTGTGATTTCTTTGACAACACGTTTGATCTTTCATTCTCATTGGATAGTTCACATCCATCTGCACAAAATATTGTCCCCACGGACTTACGAAACTTAATACTCGCGATTCGTATTCCATCAATTGTTCCAAAGTCATTATTGAATTTCAACGCTGTGAAGGAATTGCGAGAACGTCACGCTTGCCGGATTACTCTTGAGAGAGTCAGTCCTATTTTATGTGTCCCTCGATCTACACGGAATGTCACGTGCGTGCAATGCAATCGTTCGCTGTATTTTTATTCCGACTCGTCTGAAACTCGTTGTCGTTGACGTCCTCCCCTTTCTCGTTGGCGTAGACATTGCGAGGCTCGCAACGGGTGGCATAATTTTCTGTTCGCACACAGTAGAATGCTGCCACGTTGAATTCTGATTCTAAAGTGTGACTAACTTTTTCCATCGTGTGTTATGAATTTTTTCTGCTTAAAAATTATTTAAAAATATTAAATTAAA
Source organism: Cylloceria caligata (assembly GCA_963942595.1). NCBI lineage: Eukaryota > Metazoa > Arthropoda > Insecta > Hymenoptera > Ichneumonidae > Cylloceria > Cylloceria caligata. Next base: position 2,504,925 of record OZ012704.1, read on the forward strand.
ATTAAATAATACGATGAGTACTGACGTATTGAATATGCTTATAGATATCACTTGAAAATCGCGAAAACTATTGCAATTCAAGGAAAATCCGGTCTACATTAACTTTTGTAACTATAACTAACTTTTATAATCTGATGCATAATAATTTATTACTATTATATATTGTTATACTATTTGATATAATCATAAATAAGCTCGGACAAGGAAAAGCGGTCCATCGGCGCTTGCAATGTTTTTCTCACTTATCGTATGCGTTTTGCAGTGAGCTATTGCCGGACGTGGGTCATTCGTATCTTTCTCTCGTCGGCACGTACTTCGCATTAACGTTGAATCGCGTGCGCACCAACCGTTTCTCAATAGAATGCCCGTAACTTTTCCGTAAACCGCCCGCGTTACTCCATCAAGGACCGCAGCGCGTGTGAACCGTTCCTTAGGAACTGCACCGCTCCCACCACTAATAAATTGCATAATTTTGCTGCATTTTACCGCAACTATCAGTCAGCGAACCGTACATTATTAATCTCTGACGCATTTTTTTCGATATTTGCTTTTTAATCAAGAGAAATCACAGTTTAAAAAATAAAAATAAATATGCTACGAAATTAAGCGCAGATTGCAATGCGAATTACAAGCATCAAGTGGGAATTTTCAGCGGCTAGCCAGTATCTTTATTCATAAGTAGAAAAGTCTATATTTTTAAGACATTTTTTCTTTGCTTATAAACAGAATTTATAAAAACTTTTATTACAAAATTAAATAACGACGTAGTCATTCCGAGCAACATTTTTCATGATTTCCGTCATGAAAATTTCGTTGATATCGTTTGTAATATCGTCAAGTTGGTATCGATGCATTGTTGCTTTATCATTTTATGTGCAAATATAACAAATGTCGGGAAAGGTACTCAGCTCTTGTCTCGACTCTTGTTTGGAGAAAGATCTGAGCACCAATCCCTTCAGAAGTAACTCGTCATGTAGGTTTGCATATGTAATATAGCTACTGGATCGGTAGTTTCTAACACTTTTACAGATGTATATATATAGTGTATATAGACATATAGCCTACGATCTATGCAGGAAATCTGAATTGTAGAAATAGGATGAGAGTGCACATTCACGCGATATTCCCTTCGGTTACTGAGATCGTCTCTGCAGTTCTCCGAAAGATATAGGTACAGTAGAAATGCATACAGTGATCGTGCAGGGGTACTCGTGCAAATATCTATTTATCCATAAATCCTATTTCATGAATATATAATTATCTGAACTATTTCCGATTTGTCGCTACCTACTACCAGCAATTCATTCGCAAATATTGTCCAATGGCAAAGTCAAATGGCAAACGGTACCTTGGTCGAGCATCTCCATTTCCGTTCGAGGGTATACATGCGACAACAAAACATATTCGAAAGTAACTTTTGAATATATATTATACAATTAAACCTTCACACGTAGGATTTATATGATATATGGAGGGGTGTGTCTGTCCTAGCGACTTGGGTCGATACAGCGTATGACACGCTTAACCTAAACCGTTGGCTACTGAGATAGTTTATTTCACAAAGTCCTCGTACGTAAAGTGTTTAAAATGTATTTTTGAAAAGTATTTCATCATATATTTCACAAATATATGTATAAACAAACAGAAAAAATGACAAGTTTTCATTGAAAATAATTGAGCTGTTCTTTGTCCTCGTGTGGGCCGTGGGAGTATATTTTTATCAGCCTGCCGGTTAATAATGAAATAATGTTTATGTAGGTCAAGTGTCGGTCTATACGGAGAAGCGTATAAGCGAGTCTCTTAAAGTCTATAAAGAAACGTAGCTGTTTGCGAGTTCCATTAAGAAGTTTACAGCGGCTCAAACTTGATGATTAAACTTTTTTATGTGTAAATTTTGACAAGTTAATATATCTCTGTCGCGTTTAGTAGGACGATGGTATCAGAGGAAAGATCAGAAGCTCGGTTGAATCGCGTTAGATCGATCGATCGATTTTTTTTAGTCCATTCCAGAGCTCTGAAGTATATTCTTGTTATGATCCTACGGTAATGATTGATGTCTATGTAACCAGAATGATTACCTAAAATTGCGAGACTCCTTCGGAAAGACATACGATTATACCTTGGATCATTATTCAATTAAAGTGTTATAGCGTAGTCGAGGGATCACTACGTTTCTAGTTGTCGGAGCGATGCCTTATCCAGAGGATCACTGCACAGGTAGCTGCATTGAAACAAAAGAGAATAGACAGCGCGATGGGTTTCCCTTTCCCGTTGGGGTTCGTCGAAGTGAAACTCAACCCGCAAGACGTACGAGTTGAATTTATCGTTCACTCTGGAGCGAATAATCGTCGAAGATCGAGACGAACGTTTGCCTTAAGAGATGTCTCCAACCATTTACATGAATTATTCGTCTATATCTTACAAGGTATATGTACGTAAGGTATACGTCTGTAAAACCGACGTTTCTACCGTATACCTGTTTTGTGTAATCGACAACCATATATATATACACATATATATATATATATATATGTACATTACGATACTGCGTCAGACGCTCACGGTGTATCTTCAATGAATCGGCAGTTAAGTTAACGAGCCGAGTATACGACACTCAACGGGAGCATTGACTCAGGTTCGGAATAACTTGCAAAGTTATATTGAAATAAATCCAATTTCTGACTCCCGTGAGCGCAAACAAGCCATTGTTTACGAGAATAATGACAGGAGAGGCTTGAGACCATAAGACGAAAAAAACACAGTAAATCTGTCTCGATTTTGTTAAAAAAACCTGCCGGAGTTTATGGAATTTTTATCCGTTAGGATCAAATAATTTATTCAAAAATTACTATCGATAGGTGATATCGTTCAAGATTCAAGAATTTCAGGTAATGATAATGGGCTTGTAGCATCAGGACTGTTTTTATTTTAATCGTCCAGTATATTACAAGATGTAATTTTATTTGTAGAATTGTTGTAGTAATTATACGAGTAGTTGTATGTACAAACAAACATTTACTCCAACACTGATTACATCGATTCTTTTAAAATTTACTCGCGTTCATTATGCAAGTTAAACTTTTCAATGACGTAATTGAGCCCGAGTGCACAATAAAGTCAATTGTTGGATGACACAAAGCAGATCTGTGCTGTAATTATAATTCAGTATAGACGCGTAAACTTGTGTTCCGAGATTCATGGACAAAGTTCAATTATGCCGAGCTTCCTCCTCGTAATGCATTTCTGAATTTCTATTGTACTATATGCTCTGAGGAGCAGCGAGCGTTCGCTATTCCGGAATGTGTAGAAACTACGCGTGGTTTACAATCGACTAATGACACAGTGAACAGCGTTGAGCACAAAGTTTGTTCCTCTTTTACGTGAGCTTACTTTCTAATTCTCCATGAAAATTGTCTTTAGCCGAAATTCTTCGTGATAATGCCAGTAACAGTTGATTATCTTCACGGATTATTGTACCTTATGAGAAACGTAGGTTTAAACCGCGCTTACCAATGCATGACTATTTTTAATAAGCAAATCAGTTTCAATATCTGCGTATAGTATGGTGTTCGTTGCGTCGTACATGTATAAAATGTAGTGAAATCATAGGACTCGATATTGAGGAATGTCTACTCGGAATCTTTGCCAAGCGAACATCAGAGAATACCCTATATTTCTCTAAGGTATAAGTTGATCCTCCAGGTACAAGGGTTAAGTGAGGTAGTAGTAATAATTTAAGGGAGAATTTATACATGTTTGTCAACTATTAACTCTTAGTCCATGCGACTATTTTGTACATAAGTAATGGATGTGGTCGTATGGACTGAAAATGAATAATTGTCACTATTGATAGCTGCCAGTACAATTTTTTCTCGCAGTTTAGACTTTTAATGCGGAAGCTGGTACAGAAAGATATACGTATTGTCAACGAGCAAAGTAGTTTCGATGGTTGCGTATAGGGTAGGATTCGTTGCGTCGTACATTTACAAAATGTAGTGAAATCACAGGACTCAATATTGAGGAATGTAGACTAAGAATCTTTAGCAAGCGAACATAAGCGAACACTCTCTATTTTCTCAAGTTATAGGTTGATCCTCCAGGTACGAGGGTTAAACGAGGTAGTAGTAATAATTTAAGGGAGAGTTTATATATGTTTGTCAACTATAAAGTCAACCATTAATTCATAGACCATGCGATTATTTAGTTTAGAGGTAAAGAATGTAGTCGTATGGATGAAAAATAAATAGTTGTCACTTTTGATAGTTGCCAGTACAATTTTTTCTCGCGGTTTAGCCTCCTAACGTGTAAGCCGGCAAAGAAAGACATACGCAAAGTGAAATAAGTCTTGGAAGTTAAAGGTAAGTAATGAATGTGATCGTTTACGATCAGGCCATATCCAAAGTGTTGTGTAGGACATGGCCTGATCATAGATCACATTCGTTACCTGCTACTCCATCTTTGACCGCTCACTGTATCGACTGTTGTTGGATTATTATTATACTTACAGTACCTATCCCTCATTAGTTTTACTACAGACACAGTCCCTGCAAATATAATAATAAAATAGTACATGCACTTATAAAAATAATCGCATCGATTAACAATTAATAGTTGTCACTTAATAGCTGATATCGTGGCTCAACTCATACGGTTGAGTAGAAGAGACATAAGACTATAGCGGTGGGCATATTGACAAGACACTACAATCTTAAGAGGCGTATGCATACACTGGGCATCGAGGAAACTAATATGTGCAGGATATGTGAAGGGGAAGAGGAAACGCCCATACATGTGATATGTCACTTTCCACCTCTAGCTGAGAAGAGACTGAGACACCTAGGAGCATACATTTAGAGAGGTTGCCACCCTTTCTTCGATTGAACTGCTAACCTTCGTGAGATACAGATGGTTATCTTAGGAGGGCGAGGGTGAATGGAGAGGAGTGCACAGTGGACCGATGACCTAAATGCGTGAGCAGCAATGTCCCCGTTAACTATTCATATTAGTGCTTGCAACAATAATAACCAAATAGTCCATGCAAGTATACACATAGTTCAATGGACTGACAATTAATAGTTGTCACTCAATAGTCGCTACAACAACAACGATTTCTCTGAGTGTACATGTACATTCTCCTACGTAGAAATAATTCTCTTATAAATAATGGCTCGTATCATTCGTACATTAACGACGGAAAAAAAAATTGTTCATGATTCCTGAAATATCGACCGCACTTACAACGAGATAAAAAATTCATCCGAACGACATTTTCTATTGTTAAATTTCAAAAGTCTCTTATATAACATTTTCAGTGGGTACCAGAACTGTTATACAAACTTATCCCATCATAGATAAACTATCGATTACGTTTGTAATAGAGTATTAATTTTAGTATGCTGATAGTAAAGCTAAAAAATGTTTCGAAAAGTATTCGTTAAGTACATCCTCCAAATCCTTTATTTATTCATCATCTTACACACGGTTAGTTGTCTTTCAATGTATATTTCGGGAGTTAGAATGGAAAGGTCAGCTTGAATAAAAGTAGCAGGTATAACGTGTTATGTTGTAATTTCATGTACTTCAGATATTTGAATTTATTTTTGTTCTGATCTACTATAAACAGGATGCTATTCAGGTCTTTGTGTTTATATGTGGATATATATCCCTATCTCAGGCTCGACAATGGAAAATGTCCTTCTCAATTCGTTCATTGACCCTAAAGATTGTAATAAATTATTTTAATTTATAATAAATTTATATAGAATGATAATGATTATAATTTTATTTCAAGTCCATCTACGTTGGTCATAAGAATATTCATTTTATTTTTTTTCCAAGAAAATGAGCATAAATTATAATTAATAATGGCATAGTCGACACATAATACAATTCACATCATAATAGCGAACATACGATTAATTAACATATTCATTTCAGACCGAATAGACAATTTGTCAATCAGACAAGCGTATCTCTACTGCATACTATAAATAAGAATGTTCGATCATGATTCATAATCAGTTCCATCCATATTCACAAATTCTCAAACACGAACATCATATGGATATTGAATACATGGTACATTAGAAGATGTGACAAGATCTTTTCTGTACGAATCGATATTATAACAACTTCGACAAATTCAACAAATGATTTTAATTGGTATCCCGATGCGGATACAAGTAACGGCAATAATTTTCTTTTGAGTATTCTTATCCCGACATCAACATCTCGGTTCGGAATGTATGACAACAGGCGGATTATAGATAGTTCCGTGCGACATCATAGAATTCGTCTTCTGTAGACATAAGTTTCAAATCTATACGTAAAAACTGTTGGCCGTCGGCATTCATGTGACCGATTTATAAACGCCTTTGTGCCAGATAGCTAACGAATATTCTGTGAGATGATTTCAAATTAACAGCTATGAATAATGATTAACCATAAAGATCTAGATATATATATAATACACATATATATATATATATATATATATATCTACATGGAGGATCAAGCGTGTTAGGCGCGATACAGAATTTCCGCGAATTATTTTTTAAACATTATGATTTTATAATTAACGTTAAGACTTAGCTGCGGGCGCGTTGCTTCACGTCGACGAATCTTCGATGCTCAGGAGGCCAGGGGGTGGTGCGTGGATGCTAGGCTCGCGTGGACAGTTGATATTCCTCTCCTCAAGAGCAGCCTTATGCACCTTACACCCTATTTTCCCAAAATTGTCCTCTTTCTGGAGTTTGAGTAGGTCCGATGAGTGATCGAGTAACAGGCGATGAAGGCCTCCTTTAGGCCATGTCTGATTGCCGATGGTACCACGTTGCATGAGCTATATGTCTTTATATAACCATTTGAAATGATATGACACTCGATTAATTATGTGCGTTCATTCCGACAAGCTTTCGTCCGCGTGGCTTCGAATAGTATTGACTTTATAAAAGTCGTTTTGATTTCTCCTTTAAGAAAGTAATTCACGCCAAGATTGCATTGATACACATCGAAATATACACGTACATATACAACCGTTGAAATGAGAATTGATTCTTCGAAATACCGGTATACTGGGCGTACGCGAAAGAGAATGAGCGCGCTGCTCGGTTGCTACGCAGCGACTAATTATAATGACTGCTCTTGGGAGCTTACTACCTACAATCTACATACAATTATATCTCTGTACTCATTATAATGTATTTTGATACGTTTGAACGTCGTACGGTCCGTCGACGGGTTTCACACGGGTATTGGAATGGATGAAGGGTGGGAGTCGATAGAGTATTATATATATATATATGTATCGCTAGCTGTTCTCTAAACGAGCGGTTACACAGGCCTGACATTATTACAGTTTCTTTTTGTTCTACGACTAGCGACAAAGTTCGAGGCCCTAAAACACGAAAACTTTTTGTATTAACGAAGACAAGTCCTGAAGGTAAAGTCTCCGAGATACGAGTACCGAAACCTCCCGCCTCTCCATCTCGCTCTTTCAATTAGCACAAATTTTCGCTGTTTTCATGGGCAGGTGGCGGACCGACGATAACACTTTAAGCTATACGAGGGTTGCGGTAAATATTTTAGTGGTATACTGCAGGGTGGGATGTCTATATACTCCGTATCATGGCCATGCTGAACTTATCTTTTTTGGAAACCAGGGTAAACCTCTTTTTCATTTGTTTTGTTCCAGCTTAATGTAGTTTCCAGCCAGATCTCGATTAACCTGTTGTGTTTTTATGCTATTTCGTAAGAGTTAATCAAAGAGCTTCGTCGAGTAAGGAAGAAAACACGACGGTCATTCCACCGTATCGCTGGCACGATAATTACTATCAAAGGTGATTGTTTTTACTTTGGCATTACTGAAAAACAGATTCTAATCCATTGGCTAAGATTCGGAATTTATCAAGCAAATGTAACATTTAATAGATCATAAGGTTTTGTACGGCTCGGGCACAACTCGTCCTTGCAATCATTGAATCTCTCCTGTCCCTATCATTGAACTTCCTGACCCGTGGTCTTGCGGGGGGGGGGGGGGTGTGTCTCAGACTAATCCGGATCTGGCGGAGGGCTCCGAGGAAAACAAAATAATCCGTGTTCAGTGCGGCTCATGCATAACTCACCGTACGTGAGACCTTTAGGTTCTCTAGGTTTTTTAGGTTCATCGAGTCCTTTACAGAGGGTCTCTATGTGAGACCCCACATAGATGATTTATATGTGAGAACTTACACAGAGATTTTTTAGGTTCTTTAGGTTCTCCCCTATTCTACTACGGGTGACGGTGACGGCGAGATATTTCAATAATATGGAGCGATGATAAAACCAATTTAAATTTCACTGGGAATAACATCCATGTGTCAATTTGCTGCTAAAATCACCTAACATCGTGATCGTTGAGGCTAATTCTAACTTCCCAACCTATCAATTGCTCCAGCAGTCATTCTTGTCCGTAACTCGCCAAGTTTTTTTCATCGTGCTTATCTATTTTTCGTTCGAAAAGAAAAGTAATCAGAGGTTTGCCGAGAAGATGGTAGATGAGAGTGGCAACGAAGTTTCATCGCCCGGCCGATATCAAAGCTGTGTGCGTCGTGAGTGAAACAGCGTATCAAATGTTGCGCAGGCGACGAAGGTGAAATCGTTTTCGAAATCGTTTGTGATAGAGGAAAGTTCAACCAGGCATATCGAGCGAAAGAAGAGGCGAGAAAGGGGCGGGGGGTAGGCGAAAAATTTGACGGGCCATGTAGTGCAAATGGCTTACGGGATATTAGTTTTCGACCCTACTGTAATTTTTCTTTTTTTCACTTGGGCATCGCGTGTTTCGAATCTATGGGGAGCATTGAATCTGTGCGACTAATATAAGTTCCGATCAAATTATTAAAGTTACTGGGCTTACTTCTCCTTTCGTGTCTGTATAGTGATCCTAACTTTGAACTATAAGGGCGTCAACGATTATGATGAAATATAAGCATTGTATTAGGTTTCTTCACCCGCAGAAGAATTTGCCGATTCATTTCCAATCGAATTATTAACTCCGTTTTAATGAATATCTTGACTGTCGAATATCCCATTAGCTCGAATCATGAAATGATGTCTCAGATTGTACGATGATTACTCTTGCGAACGTTATGGCAGTTACAACTTATACTTTTTCGTAGACGACGTGACTCCTAGCCTTGAATTTCTCCCGTAATCTCCCTGGAATAAGGAACGTGGGTTCGAGAGGGATATGTTTTTGGTTTTGTGGCAAAAATGTTTACCTATCAGGAGATACTTCAGTCGGATTTTCAGTTTCCACTCATATTTTGTATTGTGTACGGACAATCGAGCGATTCTGGTAGGACAACATGCTAAATTCAATAACGCGTGGGAGAGTTTAATATGACTTACAAACTAAACAGAACACGTGATATGAAATTATGAGCTACGGGGTTCGAGTTGGGTTGGTCGTAGACCTAGAGATTGCTGCTATGCAATATAACTTTATAGAAAGTCCTAGGTGCATACAATCGTTGTGGAAAATAGAGGTGCTTCTACTGTTGTAATGAGAAATTGCCAACAACACAATATACCAGACCTATAAGTATAGATACTGTCAGTACTACGATACAATATATGCCTTTGGGGGTAATTCTACTAGTTGGTTGGGTTATTTGCAACTCAGGGATACGGTGGATTAAACGCGAGTGCTGTAAATTCATTATTTGAACGAAAGGAGACGATATACCGCAAGCTTAGAGTAGGCCCTGATGAAAATTATTTAATCCATCGGGTGTAGACGGTGGACGCGCTAATTTAATTGGTTCGACCCTCACGAATATTATCTAGTTGTGATAATAATATATCTCTCTCGCACTTTCGGTACAACCAGTCACGTACGCGTTAGCTATGTCACGTGTAGAGGATAATGGATTTTTATTGACGCACGTATTACGGCAATACATTAAACGACGTATCACGACGTCACTCTTTCTCTGTATTTTTCTACTCTCAAGTCTCTTTTGTTTATTTTATTTCCAAGGTAACGACTCGGTGTATAAACGTAAAGCTTTTGCCGAGGTCGGCTATTCGCGTCTGGAAATGACCATTGTGCCTTCCATTAACGACCGATTCATGACGATAAACGCTCGAAAAGCCGAGTTCATCGAAACGTCATATGTCTGTCTCTCGCGACGTAACTACCCGCAAAACTACCCTGCTGCTTCAGCGCCCTCTCGACCCGGGTTCGTGGATCCATGACAACACCTGATATATATCTTGTTTCTCGTGTTACGCTCACTGGACTGTATCGCACACTGAATATTTCCTATATTCCATGCAACACAGTGACTGTGACAATGCGTAAATACGAGTGCTGGGATACCGCCATCGGAGAATATTGCGAGTGGAATCGTCACGCTCTAGGATATTTACGTGAAGACCCTGGGGTATTTTTTTGTTTTTATTTAATAACATACGGATACGAATGGATTTTTGTTAACGTTTTTACTTCTTTCGCTATGGCTTCTTGAGATTTTCATAAAACTTCTGGTGGATTCGTAGCCACTGAAATTTTTTAGATCAGATAAGATTTGAATATGAAGTTACAGTAAAAATATAACTTTTTCTTTTAAATTTGAAAGAAATTAGCGGTCACACACCTATAATCGATTGTCAAAATATAATCACTATCAGAGCTACGGAAATGCCGGAAGACTAAATGGATTTGGAGCGAAGCATGTCCTTGGTGCTCTTAACATTTGAAAAAAAAAATGTTACTGCACTGTTAACAAGTACATTTTTCATCAATGATGAATTAGTGAGGATTGTTATTGCAACGAAAATTAGTGTTTGCTTCTTATTTGTTATTATTTTCGTCACAGTTGTGCAATGAACGATGCGGATGTCCCTTTTTCCTGTCCTTCTGTCTTATTTGTTATCTATTAATTCAAAAAGGTTTCGACAAGGGTGTTTTGAGAACAAGTGGAAAGAGTCGAGGAGAGCCGGATCGTGATGAACCCACGTTTTTCAGAATGACCTTGATCTCGTCTTTTTTTTTTATAGCTCTCTAGATTTCGTTACGCGCATCGGGCGGCATTAGGAGGAGGGTGGTCGGGTAGCGCGGTGATCGGATCGTTCGCATCGGGATGACCAGGTGACGTTCAAGCTAATGGTTCGAGGGATTCGCCAAACGAGGGTAAATCCCCTTCGAGAGCCTTCGCAGTCTGCGGATGGACGGATATGGTCTTTCTCCGGTATTTTCCATCGTATACGAACTACTAGGTTTCTCAAGAGTAACGTTGAAAGATCGACGACAGCAGGATGCGTAGTTCGCACGAACGAGAAGATTGATTTGTCGGTTGTTTTGACAGCACTTAAGGAGGTTCGGTTGTTATATTAAATTCAAGGGAAGATGCTGAACTTTTATATGTTATCGCTTGTCCAAACACAACTAAGACTCGAGGGTGGCTGACACCATATTGGTGTCATCTCATAAAATAATCATCAGTGCAAACAATTGTACACCCTCTCAGTTCTGACATCGCTATATTTCAGATAAACTCCGGTAAAGTTTGTCATCCGTGTTATCGTATAGCACAGTCAAAAGATTCTGCGGTGTGTGCGTGTATGTGTGTGTCAGAAATAGAGAGTGTGTGGTGATTGGCATAAATCGATATGAAGAGGAGTAGACAGAGCGAATGGAACATAGTTGTAAACGCAGCTTCCGCAATTTATCTTCTCCGGTTGAGGGGTCGAGGGAAGTTCTAGCGATGTACTCGAGTTTGATTGATTCCGACTACTGAGTAGAACACCAGTGAGACCATCGAAGCAAGTATTCGTTAGAGAATGGGAAATTGAAGACGAACCAAGGGAAGTGATATTGTGATTGTCGAAGTTGGTTTTCGGTGGGTCGAGACTTATCGATACTTTGGTTAAGGAATTGTATAGAATGAGTTAGGATAAGCCGACCATGAGTGTAATAGGACCATGGTGGGCTTATGCGTTGGTTCTTCATAAAAAATACTAAAGACGTATAGAGTATTATTGGTATAAATCTTCCATTCAGTGATTCCGAAGTAACCGAAGGTCTTCACAGCATTGACAGCTTAAAACCGGAGCGACAGAATGTGGAACCGAGGATTTCGCTCAGACGCTTCTATAATAGGATATAATGAAAGCAAAAAGACAAGATTCGAACGAGTAAGCTGATGAATGGCTTAATTTTTTAAGTTTTTTAATGACGTAATAAAGAAACATTGATATTCAAACGTAACCTACGTCTCTGGTTATATGATTCTCTGCTCTTCATGATTCCAATATTACATGAAAGTGGGTAGATCGTGGGAGTTTAACATTTTCCCATAATCACAGTCCTTCATAAACTTCAGTTCGTGTCTATCGAGTACGATATGAATGTCTGGGAGTAAAAGGCCGATTTGTGGGGCTAACTATTATCCTGGTTACCCGAGTCTTTCACAAGCCTACCGTTGTTCATTCCCATGCTTTCGTCACCTTCGAATTCACTGAAGATCCTCTTAGCGACAATTCAAAAGCAAGTGACATGGCTCATAATCCTTGCCCTTCTTTTCATCGTGTTCCTTCCTCCGGGATAATGAGCTTCAAGCTGATGCTTTAATAATCGCACTCGCGAATCGTTTCGTTTCACTACGACTTGCACTGTTACTGTCCGTACCCCGAATACTATTTTGAGAAAACAGTTTGCTTGCATACGCTGGAGGCAAATGTACCTCTTTCCTGGAATGATTCGTATCATCAAATAAACGACCGTTAGCCTCGATTCGTTGAATCACGAGATAAATTTACATTGCCGTGTGTTCCTCAGTGTCCTTATAAATATGGATCTAGGTTGCTCTAGGTTGTTGATATTGCACGGTATAGTCAACTATATAATTACAGTCCCTTTTCCGATATTTTAACCGGCCAGAAACGTTTTTGAGGTGGCCAACATAAATAACATTTTATTTTCATTAACGTTCCCAAGTCCACAGCTGCACGGTCTATGAAAGAACAGTCTCCTTGCTAACACGTTTGTTGATAAATTGCTAAGATAAATATCCTTCTATCCTTCGTCAGACCCGTATCTATGGAGGTGACGGTGAGATAATTCGAAACGTTGGGTAAACTAGGATATCATTGTATTTTTTATTAATCTGGGATTGTCACTGAGTCAGATATCCCGCCGAGTCACAAGATGGCGTCGAATGCTTTCTTATATTAAGATGCGACGACGTACGTCTTCGACTCGCCATTAAAAATTAATGATACATGACAATACATATATATTATAAAGCAGTAAAGCCTTCTGATACCACGCCAAGTAACCTGATGTAGTCTGGGCTTTCCATCACCCAATGACTCTGGTGCTAGTCCTTGTATCTGTTTCTCGTTTTTTCTGACTTCCTATAACTTGAATCATTTCCTTTTAGTTCACGTACGCAGTCAAACCCTCAGCTTAAAATTTGCGCGTGTCTATTTCCGTGTTCGATAAAGACATTTTCAAATAGGTGATACTATGAGGTGTACACACTGCGAGGTAACATTCACGGAAGTTTGCGAGTCTCCGTGAAACCTGGGTAATTGTCGGTTGATATTATATACTGTCGCTACCGGCCCTCCCTGCCTTTACCGTCCTCTTCTACGTTACAACGTCGACTTGGATCTTCTTGCATCGGCCATCCACTCTAGCGGTACTGTCGTCTAGCCATCACTCTATATATATATCAACAGCTTCTCCACTCAAGTGGCTCACGTAATTATCTATGCGTGTTCCACTATATCGCCAGTGACATCATCAGCGATGCTTCAACGGATCCTGTCCTCTGATATCTTGTGGTCCAATAAATTCGGTTTGCTAACGTTTTCCATTAACGTAAAAGACCACTAACGACAAGAATCATCTTGTCATTTTTATGCTGAAACTTTGTGGGTTTTCTCGTTTTCTTTTTGGAGATTCCAGTGTCGACGGAGAGAGAAATAAATCTATCAGTTATTCATGAATGTAAAGCTTTCGATAGTGGAAGAATACGTGTGCAAGACCGACGAATCAACATTTACAAGAATTCAAAAGTATGTCCTCAAGTATTTTGCCTGTAACACATTGTAATTTACTATTTTCATCAACGGACGAGGAAAGGTGGAGGATGAAGGAATAATTAAACTTATTTATACGTCTAATCTCGGATAATGTTCATTTTTATTTGAGATATTGTCTCCTATTGACAATACAGTCGAAAATTGTTGCAAGATACTTTTCTTTTCATCATATTGAGTAACCAAACTAGTTACGGTAACAAAATTCTTGCTGTTCGAGCAATTATTTTACTCCGTGTGTTTACGAAAGAATTTCCATACCTAGTTCATCCCAGTTTCTCTGTCAGAAAGTTTTATCTCGAATGCCTTATAAAAAATATACCTTTTTGGTACAGCTGAGCCTCGTGCCAGCTAAGATGAAAGGAAGCTCAAGGGAACGAAAGAGAGTGACAGAGCAATACCGAGTCTCGTACCGGGATTAGTGGGCTGCGCCGCTCGTGGAAATCTACGGTGGTGCGACGCATAACTTATTTTACTACTACGAGTCTCTCGATAGCCGGAGTAGTGTCCTACGTGTTTGTTGTTGCGTTCTTGAATCTGCTTTATATTATAATGTTGTAGGGGATAAAGATATCTGTGTCGTGTATCGTGAAGTTGATCACGGTACTTTTCGATATATCACACAATGAATTAATTTATCTGCAAACACGTTTGGTAATAAGTCCTGTAAACATATTGGCATTGATCAGTACAGTTGATAGTGAGGTGATAGGCCAGTTTTACATCAATACATCAATACAGAATATGCAATTGAATATTTTTCATGAAGCCGCAGAGTTTTAATGCAAATGCAAGTGTTAGGATGTACACATTTCTTTTAGCTCCAATTTGTTAGAGTTTTGTTTCAACATAAATTATATTAATCGCTTGATTATCGTATTGAATGTAATTTTCAATTGAATTGACATTGCGCATTGATGTGAATGCATGTTTCTGGTGGTAGTGTGCGCAGTTAGAGACGAGACGCGACCAGAAGAATCATTCGTCATTGGAAGTTCGTGTCCAGTTACGCACATTCGCATTAAACATATTTCTTCTTGTTTTATCCAGACGTTAGAATTTCTCGAGGAAAAAGGCTCGCACTAGTAACAGTTAATAAATGGTTTTCCTGAGGGACGTAAGGATACAAAGATAACGACGCTGAACCACAGTGGCCGCATATTCGTCGCTTGACTAATATTGTCCTCCACTTATTCCATATCAGCTGTCATTCAGCCTCATATAGAATTGTTTTACGTATTTCCTAAATGAGTCGTCCACTTGGATTCTCCTTCCTCAACTTGGTTCTACTTCCTTGATTATCTTATATAAAGCGTTGAGTTTTGCATGAATCTTATACCTTTCGAGTTTTCTTATTGAGCTTCCGAAATAAGGGCATGCGATAACAACGACGTAGGGTAGTAATTTTTTCTTTCATCATTTGTGAGTCGTAATTTTGATGTCTCTGTATTTCATTTGCCGTTCTGGGTTTAAATGTCAATGAAAAAAGCGTAAATCTGAGTAACCTGCAAGCCTATTTTCACGCCAGGATGCTTTTACTCATGCGAGGTACAAAAAAAAAGAGATTTGCTTCGCTCAACGACGAAAACTGGATTTCATGCCGTAAGAAAAATTGAATTTTGGTTGAAGCCCGCCGAGTCGAATATCGAATCAGTAGGCTTTCGAGTCTTCGCGTTCCATCATATCATATTACAAGCGACAGGACACGAAGGAGATCGAATCTGGGATCGCACGGAATGTCAATAGAGAGGGAGAGAGAGAGAGAGAGAAAATTGATATCCCCGCAAAGAACAGCTTTGAGATTGTGTAAAAGGTGGAGTCGACGTTGAACGATCGTCTTGTCTTGTGTTTCATAATTCTATCTTCTAAATGAGGGAATTCTTTGCCGTTGTTATGTCTATACAAATTGGATATTGTATCAATTCTCGCACCAACCTAATGTAATAAGAAAGAGCGTAATCGGATGTTTTCTAAATCTTTTTCTAAAAAGATAAGCCTATTTAATTTTTGTAATATTGCAACTTTTCGATGATATCTCATAATTATCCTCATTTCTCGCTTCACTTATATATAATTGAATATGTTGAATACTAGAATTCAAGGACTTTGTCGAATTATTAATAAGTTACACGTTTTTCACGTTGAGCAGTATTTCGTTATCATTTTCACTTTTGCATTCATCTAGGAAACAAAAGAAACTTTAGATATAAATAAACTGTCAAATAGTTTGTGTGACCTCGATCAGTTTTTATTATTCTCGTCATAGCTTTATTCATCAGGATGACAATCTTATTTAAATAAAGCTGAGATCTAAATTATAATAAATGATAATAGACAACATACTAACCTAAAAATCACTCAAGTGTTCACTGACGTTGTTCACAATCCCTACTCGCGTACTGGTAAGTGACAGATAATTTATGAGTTTAATCAAGCACGCGATGTTTCAATGGATCTCCTAACGCACGGTTAGGGCGACCGGTGAAAGGGTGCCTGAATTATTCAAATGAGAGAAGTGTAACAGTAAGGTGCGTGGAAACGCAAAAGTTCAGATGGGGTTCGACCCGCGCTACGATAATACTAATGGTCGGGAATTGGCTCCGTCTATCCGCACGGGTGCGAAATATAGCGGAAGTATACTTGGAAATTGTTTCGGGGACGATTGTAATGGCGGGGATTTCACAACGACGACGCGAGCATTGTTCAGTAAAATACGAGCCGAGTAGGTTTCTCCACTACGCATCTGATATGGTAGATCAAAATGTAAAAATGTGACTTAGTTTGGACGAAACTTCGGGGGTTTTTCAAGTCGTTGATTACGAATCTGAACTCATAATTTAGAAATTCAATATGGCGCAACCAATATGGTTGGCTAAAATGTAAAAATTAACACACGCGCACACGATTCTCGAAGGCTACGATAACATATGTCGAAAAGATTGATCTCATTGATCACGTGCCCGACCGTCCACGTCCTCGTGGTGAGAGTCGATCAACGGTTAATTTTTCTTATATCGGATAATAAAAATCGTCGGTCATACGATGGAGTGCTTCCTTATTCTCATTTTCGACGTATGGTCCCTTTGAGACATTTTATTTCCTCAATGACTAGAATTATTTCGAGTAATAAAACAATATAACTATGTGTTCGAAGGTTGAAACGAATTTTGTGAAGCCATGTTTGCGGGTGATGTTTGCCGGACCTGAGTTGGAGTATCATCTGGCTAAACGGCGATAAATATTTGTTATGTACCCTGTACCCTATAATAACCCACGTTTTATAATTCCCACATGTCGAACACAATGTTATTTTAAGTCGTTTTGTATAATAGCATCTTACGTATGGAACTCGTTTAGTTATAGTGTGAGCACGGAATAAACATAGCTATCTATCTATCTAACAATCAGTGAAATCGTGGTAGGCGTGACAACTATCAAGTCTCAACTATTAATTATTAGAGTCCTTGCTACTATTTTTATATGTACCTAAACTTTTTCCATTGTTACCGTAACTACTTTCAATACGTTGTACTACTTCAACCAAATATATCTATAGGTTAAAAAATATCATTTCATATTTATGTTTCGGGATTGATATTCCCCTTTTGTTTTTGATAAATTATACAAGCAATTTATTTGGCGTGGGAAGCATTCACGGGTAAATGATTGTGGAGGTGGGGAGAAACATATTGCACGCTCGAAGAGAACGACCCTTGGTCTCGTTTATGTCGTACTTCGATTCAGGCGATTTCATTTCTATCACAGGCCACACAGCATCCATCTTTACTTCAAACATTCTCCTTTACTTGCAAACAGCCCTCTCGTATTTCTCTCCATTGGTCGTTGACGATGTAAGGGAGAGTAAAGGAAAGTGGGGACATAAAAAAATTGCAAACCCAGGACAAAATGGAAACAAAAAGAAAAAGTAAATTCGAGGAAATATCCGGACGCAAAGTATGATGCTTGAACGGAGTAGAAGAAACTAGAGCTAGTCGGGTCACTTTTTTACTTTCAATTTATTAAAAAACAATTTCACTGTGCAAATCGAATCAAAACCAATGTTTTTTTCCTCATTTTCTTGCATGATTCTTCAGGTAGTTAATCTGTAATTTTGAATCCTTTACTCAATCGACACAATCCGGGGCAAGCAGTCATTCACGAGTTGGTAAGGTGATTCGTCCCGAAGAGGGCTGGTTGAATCAGCCACGAGGCAAATTGGGTGAAGAAAAAAAATACACAAACGACGATGAGGATCGTGAGAACTACCCGAGGTACAAGAAGTCTTTTTATTCAACTTAATTGGCAACAAGTAATTTATTATTTATTGTGGTGCAAAAAAAAAAAAAGAAAAATGGTCTCGTTATTTAGGATTATAGTAAATAAACAATACAAATGTAGAATTTCCGCTTATAAAATTCCCATTCCGTGGAGAACATAATCGAGTTGGAAAGTATATGTTTTAATATGTTTTTATTATCATTTTTTAAAACCCAATTTAGCCAGTTTGTTTATGAATCACAAACTTGCCCCATGCTCCAACAGTCAATACTACACAGAATTCCTCTGGTTAGAATAAACTAAAAAATCTAAGCTTACGAATGAAAAAGTGTTAAACGCCTACGCTTAATAACCGTTTCAAGAGAAATTTTTCATTACGAATTAGAAAACTTTACTATTCGTCATTCTTCTTCGACATTCTCAATACAAATGTTAGCTGTATCAGAGCCAAGACGCTACGTGCAATCGCCGATTGTTAAGCAAGGTTGACTCAATATGTCTTTCATCCGACTAGCTCTGAAGTCCCCTACCCCAAAATGAATGATAAAAATTATGTTCCGAAGCAAAGAGACATTGGCGGACTTGGGTAAAGTGGGGACACAATAAAAATATTAACTCACGGTAAAGTGGAAACACGGTGCAAAAGGAGATGAAGATTTTTCATCAAGTAAACAAGGGCAATGACAAGAAGTAGACAAACACAATATATCCATTACCGCGTGAACGTACTATTATCGATTAAATTACCGTTTTTCCAATATTTTCTACTACCACGGTATTAATAGCTTACAAAAATCAAAACACCGGCGCATGATTCACGCGACCCAACCTTACAGCTTCGGTACTGTATCCACCTTTCTGGGGATTCAGAGTACAGGCCTTCACTCAAGAGGTACTACGCATCTTCCGTTGACCATTTCGTCTTGTGTCTTTTTCTTCCTTTGTCATCACAAGGTACCTGTAACCCTGTCAATACAATGAGCTCAGACCGTGTGGAATATTAATCAATCTACTAATTGATAAGCAGTTTAATAATTATTGAATATTACTTACATCATTTGCACTGAGCGAGTGGTTACCATTTGCTGCCATTGGAGTAACTTCGGCTCGCTTTGCAATTTAACAAACTCGTATTCTCTTATATCACGTAACTTTCAATATAGCTCAATACCGACATTCGTTTTAGTTTATAATAGTTTACAACTAGAAGTAACTTGAAACTAGGCCCAAACAGGGCTCTTAGAGGGTTTTACTGTTTCCAGGCTCTATGTGCAGTAGAGTGGGTATGTAACCCCATTTCGTTTAACGACCTAACAGCGTTGGCATAGTAAAGTACGATAGTTGTACGTGTGGGTAGTCTGCAAAGGAAAATCGATCAGGCGAAAGCACCTCTAATTAAGCATGTACATCCATTTATATCTTCGCGAATACAAGCTAAATGTCACTTTGAATTACGAGACGTTTTGTTGGTTATCCACCGTTTGAATAGCTGACACGATAATATTACAGTTTCTTATTTTAGATCATACTGCAAGTAACGGTAACTATATTTAATTTATTTTATTCGCGGTAGGGTGGAATACTTTAGTCAAGCCAGTATTTCTGGAACACAGGAAGCTTTGCGGGTTGTATAGAGTTTTCCTTTCTTCAAATATTTGAATTATTGTCCCGTAATGACAGAGAGTTTGAGCTTCTCTATAAACATTTCAACGACAAAACGTTGTATTATCAATTGCTATAGACATAGCAGCTTTTCTATTCTAATTGCCATTCGTCGAAGGTCGGCGTTACCAACGTGATTTCAAGGTTTCAACGAAACGGCGCAGATCGATTTTTATTCGATCAATATATACTTTCCAGCATTATCGTGATAAGTTGGATTCGGCACATTGTTGTTCGTGTAACTCTTTTTTCATTTTTTTATCCGTGGTTCTTTGTTTTCGTATGATTTAGGACTACGACATCGTCCATAGTTAAATTTTCCACGTAAATGACTTCGGTAATATACAAACGTCCATTGTTCGCAACTGATATATGTTCAATTAAATTATTCTATTCATAGATTGTTTCCTTTTAAAAGTTTAGCGGGCTAGAAAGGCTTAAAAAAGATATTTCTCTTATTCTTTATGCATATTGCACGGAGCTCCACAGTAGTGCAAACAGATGGATAACACGGTGTAGTTTTGAACCGCCGCGGAAATCTCGGTTCCTCCTCACTCTCGTCATTATTATTTAGTTTTCCTTTGAGACATTAAGCGATATTTCGCATGGAAATAGAGAGGGAGGGACAGTGTATATCCCCGCGGCATTTCCTGTCTACCGTCACGGAAGCATCTACATATACATTAGAACCAATAATTAAATTCACATCTTTTTATCATTTTCCGTTCTAAGAAGCTCTTTGGAATAAATGTTCTTAAGGTGTCGCAGAACATGCACAAAATCTTAAACAACTAGCTCTGCCAGTGCCATCGCGCGGAAGACAATTGAAGCGATTCGCCAACTCATCATTACGGCGGTTATCTCAACTGGAATTACCTATAGTTATAGGTATATATATTTGCTACAGCTGGAAGCGTTTGTTTAATTACTTTCACTAAAGACGGAACGCCGCAGACCCTGTTTTCAGAATTATCGCTGTTAACGTTTATCAATATGTCGTGTTGCTTATGATATTTCCGTAGGCATAAAGTTAACGACCCAATTAGCGACATCGGACAAACCTCTCACTTTAACAGTATAAATTAATAAGGATAAACAAGGATGTAAAAGTCCACCAATTACTAAAAATAGTATCCATTGATTGTTGGTCGAACAGTGAGAGAAGCTAACTGTATTAAAAATATATTTATACGTAGCCATCACTAATTGGTACACGGTCGCTAACTGGACTGTTTACCTTGTCTTGGAAACCTGGATCATCGTTACGTTATTTGGGGTTTTATTTCCTTTGCTTTACGTACAAAACAATTTCATGCACTTCGACCTTCGAGATACGGCTTGGCCTCGTTCATAGCGCGCTTGATTATTATAACGCATTCATAACGGTCACGCGAAACTATGGTAACATTCACGTTGTTTACGCCCTTTGCCGAAAAAAATAAGAGAGAGAGAGAGAGGGTGGTGTTATATACAACTGTCACACTGTCACTCACATAGTATATACTAAGCAGTGCAGCGCTAAATAAACTGTTGGATATAAATATCGATATTCCGTCGCCTGATTTGAAAAAGTTTCCATTTTCTCTCGTTTCTTCGATGTTTCTACGCTCGGTTGCCTGTACATAGAATAAACTCTAGAGCTGGTGGAATCCAAGTAGAAGTAGGCGTGTATATTTGGACGTGCCTCTCACGTCAGACTATAGTTGTTTCGGCAATCCAGGAAAACACCATTTCGTCTTACATTTCAACCGGAGAAAAGAGAGTCTGCGGCAGTTAATTAAGAATTCTATGTAGCGTTAATGATGTATTTAACATTAGACCTATCGGATAAGTCAAACCATTGTAAAACCAGTAATTTTGATTGGTCCGGTAGTTCTAGTATTACAATAAAAAATTCTTGGCCCGCAATGGAATTTTTATAGAGAATACGAAGCGTTATCTAGCGCAGCGCACATTTTTCTTCATTTCCGTCTCGTTTTTGGGAATTTATTCGCCGTTGTTCCGCCGAAATATTTATCCGATAGAATTAAGGACATCTTTCATACCAGAAACGTGCGGCGGGCCGGACGAGTGGCAAGAAGGGGGAGGGGGGGCTGCAATAGTCAGTGTGCGAGAAAGAATTTCGCGCCCGTGCTATTGAGTTAAAAAAAGATCCCGAAAATCTTTCATTTATTGGATTAACTCGAAAGGTCAGACCGCGAATTATCATCAAGTTTGGGTATGAACTGACATAAATTATCCTTTTCGTTCTGTTAGTTTTTTTATTTACTTTATTATGTTGTTATCGACTGCTTTCCGTACCTTTTCACGCAAAACTACGTAAAATTTTACGTAGTGCTCATTAAAATATTACGTGTGCTTAATGAAGAACACATTTTTTTAAATTCCATAACGTGCATCGTACTTTTTTCTAGAAACTAGCAAAGTTTCAATGCGATCGATCAGTAACTCGTTTATGTAAGGAAATCCCTAAACTTACTATGGTGAGTGATAACATTGCAAAACCTTCGATGTTTCTGTACAGTTGCAACAGTGAATCGCTTTGGACAGAAATATACGCAAGTAACCCAACGATTCTAATTGTATTGCTGCAACACAATCACAAGTCTTGCCGGTTTTATTCTAACAATGAATCCTTCATGCGCTTACTATGAATTTAAGTTACTAAATAAAAATTACCTATATAAAAATATCATTTGCTAGATCCTTTATTGTTCGGTTTGCGTTCAGTGTTCAGAGAAACCATTCTCATTTGTATTGGCATAGCGTCTGTGTAGCTCTTTACAGAAGAAGGAAAGTGGAGCAGATGAAATAAATGCAACTTGGTGGAGTCCATGAACGCTTTGCTGATTGGACAAAGCGTCCCCGTGTCACCGATGACACTCCACATCATTCAGTTCAGTTGCATTCGATGAAGTTTTCGGTCGGCACACGTGTTAAGAAGAGCAAAGCCAAACGAACGAGTTCAGCCAGAAATTTGAAGCCACACCTCGTGTCTGGATCTCAATTATGTCGACCCGAAGAAATTACGCGAACTATGCGGCAGCCTGGAGTTTCGAATGTAGGTAAACGATGAACGTAACCACTTCACGTGTGTACGTGTTTGAGGAGCGTGTCAGGTACGAGTTGGGTAACCGTTACTTTATAGGCAGGTCAGGAAAGGGTTAGAATGACACGGAGAAAATGAAAGGGGCTGTGCAGTGTTGCATACTTCTGTGATGTAGATTCGCGCGTACAGCACGTAGCTCGCTTTCAAAGCGCGTGCTGCAATCAACCTCGTAAATTTGTTAGCTCGTGGTAGTTCAGAATCTCGACGCTGTTGCTCGCATCGAGGCTGACGTTGTCTCGTTTCTCGTGCGAACAATACCACAAGGCGAAAGGACAACGAGGAAAGGGAAACCGGATACAACCCAGTTTTCCAGCGCACTTCCTATCTTCTAAAGCAACCTCCGTAGTGTGAATAACTTCTAGGATAAGAACGAAGTAAAACACTCGATCGGATATGACTCCAAGTCCGGTGATAGTCATTTTTTACCTGCGGTAAAAATGTAAACATCGCTCATGTAGTATTTTGCAATACGTATACATATATTATGTATCACGTGTGAGTAATACGAAACATTTTACACGCTACGGTATACTTAGTCCAACGGATGGTGCTCTATTTTCTGGGAAGTTTGAACGACTTTGAGACTCTATTCAATTCTCCTGAGGATTCGACGAGGTGCGTTGTGAGCCGTAGCTTATAGTCAGTCTTCCTAAACTTTCGAGGGAAAGTGCGTCGGAGTAAGTCGTTCTTAAAGTCTCTGAGGATTTGTGACACAACCGGAGTGCCACATGCACTTGTTACAACGTTACCTTCAAACTCCCTTGAGCACTTTTCGCACCGTACTGCTGGCGCCCCTTGTTCCTCTTAGATCCATCGCTACCTACTCGAGTAGTTCATTTAAGGGAAGGTGAAACGTTGTGTAGATTCGAGAGAAATATATGATCGCAATGACGCTCACGGCAGAGTGAGAGAGAACAACATAATGTGTATAACAGTTGAGTTTTTTCATCACCTTAAGCCACGAGCCTGGGCGAACCTCGCGTATTCGACATCGTACTATACCGTACTATAATGTGCCGATCTTCTTTGAAAAAACAACTTGAAGCTCAAGTCTCTCGAGTCACTCCAGACTCAATTTTCCTCAATTAATTCCGGGACACTTTACTTTTCCAATAACTTCGTCAGACAAAAATGTATAAAGATCCTATAGAATGTCTCGGTGGACGTCGCTCACGTAAAATTAGCATTGAATAATCACTGAGAAAAAGACAGAAAAAAATTGTTGTCATTCGTTGTCAAACAGGCGATAGCAGCGAATTTTTCGACCTGATAGTTCTGTTACGTGTTCTGAATGGAATTAATTTAGTAATATTTTCATCTTGCAATTGACATCAATGAAAAATACACAATGATTCGTCAAATGGTGATTCACCATTGTAATGCGAAATGTTAAACTGTTGAGTTTGAACACATAGTCGGATTCTGAAACACAGTTGCCGGTGGAAAATTACTGTTAGGTAATTAGACATCTCACCTACGTACCATCTACCATCTCCGTTGTTATAGTTAGAACAAAAGAATACATAACAATGAGAATATATAACTATCAAAACGATTCATAATTTTTCTATTTTTTTTCCTCCATTAATTACTATTCGAACAGCCTTTCTTCATATCTCGTACCAATATTTCACATTTATTTATCACGAATAGTGTCACAAAAAAAAACAAAAATGAATAGAGGCTAAAAAGCCTCTATCCATTTTTGTTTAAAAGCCCCTTCGGACGAAGGGGCTTTTAAAATATGAATTGCAAGTGCCTTGAGCAGTGCTTTGTAACGAAGGATTTGTCTGCTTTGCAATGCTAACGTTCGTTCGAAGTTGAAAAAGGTCTGTGGGATGACGCACGTACGTTTTACCACGTAATACCGTCACTGTGACTGTAATGTGCTTTTATAGTTCTTCCTGTCGGAGGAAGCGCGTGTGAGAAAAATCTCGATAAAAAAAAATAAACGCGCAACCGTACCGACTTCATCTTTTCACGGATGTTTTTTTTCACGACAGTGACAGAGAAACATTTAGGTTCCTCGAAGATACCCCAGACTCGGCATCTCAATGGCGCGAAATTTGCATAACGCGTAACTCGAGTCAACCAATCGGGTATCGGTTGTAGTTTTTTGATACACAATTGAATGGAATGCTGTTATACGCGTTACGCAAGTTGCGCGTACCGTTAAGGCACGCCCACTACTCACTGTTAATTAACTCGAAGCTTTGACTTCCAATTAGATGCTTTTGTTTCATATTGCATCAGATCGACTCATAGAATATTCATTTTATCACGTTGGCGACCACCTGAAGGAAATGGAGGATATGAAAATTGGAGGAAGCTTTGAAGCTCGATTGTCTGTAGTTAAATATTGAAGAAAACGGCATGAATCCCTGTTATAATTTATAACATTGAAGTAATCCGAGACAATTAAACTTTTATCAATATTGATATATTGGTAAGAGGTTTATGCAGCATTATCATTTTCTTCTGCTCTCAAAAGTTAGTGTGTCGTGATATTATCGCGAAATATCGAAAGTATCAAAGATCGAAGCTCATCTTTGTTTTACCTGAGCCTTGATTGGGCGGTCGGATCTCAGGTCCATTAGTAAATACGGATTAGCCACGTACGTCATGTACGGCTTTTACAAACTCGATCCACCTAGGACCAAGGGAGTCATCTCCCTTTTAGCCTTTTGCTGGGATCGAGCCTCGTCTCAAACAATTAAGCGTTTTGAGTTTGAGAATGGAGAAAAAGTATTCAGTATTACTCCGATGGAATAGACTGTACAACCGAATTTTAGTGCGAGCTGTACTTACGTTTGATGAGTCGCAGACGGGGATAAACGCTGTGCAAACCACTCAACGTGCTTGAATGGATGGAATGAATCGTTGAATAACAGGTTGAGTGGGTTCAACACTTTTTGATAGTTACAAACGTTGGTTTAGATTTCTACCTTTTCTGTACTGAACCTCACAAATGAAAGTATACAGTGCACAGGAACAAAATTGAACAACACGTTGGCATTGTACGTACGTTTGATGAGCCGCAGACGGAGATAAATGCTGTGCGAACCACTCGATGTGCTTGTGTCGAAATAGCTGAACTTGATGTTGAAGAGTTAAATTGATGAATAAACAATTCGCTTCACGAACCTGAATCACACAGATGCTAATTTAGCGACTGAGGATGAATGCTGATATCATGGAAAATCGACTAACGATAAAACGGATGACTGGAATTAATTTATTTTATCCGAAGCTCCAGGGAACTGTTTTTTTATATAGAAAGCCAACGATCTTTCGGTGGTGGCCCCTATAAGGGCGCAACGCTTCTATACCAACTCAATCAGCCCTACCGTGTCCTTTGACTTACTGCAAAACTCACTGGCGTATCAAATAGTCTGGGGAAATAATTATTGTTAACTCTCATACTTCAAATAAAAATGTTTAAGTATCGGAATTGAGCATAAGGCAAGAACAACAATTTAAATCATGCAGCTCGATATTTATAATAAATCCTGATCAATTTTCCTACTTTGGGTGTAACAATGATCAGACAGACTATTTTTCAAATACACGGCCTCTCGAAATAAAAAAAGTAAATGTTTATAAAATTTAAAGCCATAATTTTTCTCCGGTTTGACCGATTGATATTGTTTATTTTATTTCGAAAGAACTCGAGTAGACGAACCAGAGTATCGTTGGATCTATTCCGTAATCTTCATTTTTGTGATCGTGAAAACATTTTAAAAAGCCTTAAAAAATCAATGGCAATAATAAATGGAATAGTAACGGCATTGTTCTATTGAAACAAATCTATTGAATAAAACAGCTATTGAAATAGGCTATTTATTAAACAATGTTTTTTAAATATAATATGTTTTGGTTCCTGACGCCCTCATTCGTTTCAAAATAATTAAAAATATATGAGCTCAGAGGTTAACGTAGAATATCTAGAAATACGATTGAGCGAGACGTTTGACAGGATGAGCTTACATAAAGTATGGATCGGCAAATTCATGTTGTGGTAAAGTTGAATGGTACGAGTTTTGTAAGAAAGGTTAGAGTTTCCAATGCTAAGTTTATACTTTTTAGTTATTTATGAAAGGGAAACGTGACGCGACGAAGTATACCCCGAGTTGTGTTCGACGAGCTCAGATTTCGTCAAATATATCTCCTCGTGTCTCAATTTTTCATGTAAATCTTGGCAGAGTCAATACCCAAAGGGAAACATATGCCGAGTCGTGAATTGTACGATCCAAAGCTTCGAAGGGTAGTGCAAAGAAGCATGACGAGCATTCGGATTTCATCGTAAGATTCAGATACGAAAATTCAACGAGTGAATTCTTTGAAAGGTTTCTCTGTTTATTCAATTTTCAGATATATCGACGTCCCAAAACCAAATATCCATAAGAAAAATTCGTTGCGAAGACTTGGAAGATATCTTTCGAGTGTAGTTACGCGTTACGTCGTTATCTATCGAACTTGCTACTTCGATTGATGCTGCGAGACGTTGTTGAAACTTTGATCGACACATCGTGATGTTTGGAGGTTCGTTCAATTGTTTTTTTCGCAGTCTGGAAATGGAAAGAAAATAATATCGATGACGCAAATCGATGCTTCGATTTTAAGTATTTCGAAGCAATCGCAAGTTAAGAGTGACCTCGTAAGAAGGATTCACTATTTTTCTACACCCGATCGAGCGCTCTACATTTCAACTATAAATAATTATGCCATATATTATTTCTATAATATAAAACACCGTGAGAATCTTTAGAGGACAACTTTATTCAATATGCATTTGCCCCGATCGATGACTATAAGCTGAATATAATGGAAATCGTTGAAAATAACGAATAGCAGCGAAAGAGAAAAGCGGATAGCGTGCGAGTTGCTCGGAGTAGTACGTATCGATCCAAGGGTTAACAGCCTTTGCATCGCGAGAAGCGTCGCTGGTATTACAGGCCAGTGTGGTCAGCGCAAGAAGACGACTCTCTCTTGGCAATCTACCCCATAGCTTTCTCGAAGGAGAAGCGGCGAAGCGATATAACGTCTGAATGAATGGCGCGAAATTTCCGATAAATTATCACTCTCGTGGAAGCGATTAAGCTCGAGTATTACGAACTGGCTTGAAATTCGACTTTGAAATGATCAATCAAACGAGAGATACCTTCGGGAGCCCATTTCAAAGCGCTTTCATTGCATAACCACAATCAGCACCCGACAATGCTCACAGCCGTATTGTCCTCAAGTTGTCACTTACTCACCGACGGCACAGGGTGCTGCTACGTCTGCCAGGAAGATCAGAGAGATTAATTACTTCGACCGTTCTCTTGAGGCCTGATAAGCATAATTCAAATGACCATCTCGGAGTTTATAATTATCCTTCACAGCTGAGGGAAGCTTTGCTACGCATTACACACAGTCCTGATGTATTATATTTGGGTCTTTGCGGTGGAAATAATTCTTATCGACGAGCATGCCGAGTCGCTAACTTGATGCGAGCAATTATAGAGTTTCGAGGGAATGGGTCGGTCTTAAACTTTCATATAACGTATACTGAGATTTATAATTGTGTCATTAAAATTCAACGGACAATCTCAATTTTACTCCTCACGTTGTCATTATTAACAGCGGATAACGTAACTTTACGGTTGTCTAAAAATTATTCAGGGCACTCCTTATACAATTTTAAGGTACATCCGATAATATTGAATAACGCATTTGGCCTACGAAGTCTCTGCTGACAGTTCAAAAAGGCCTATCTCAGCTCTAGCCATAAATGTAATGTTTATAACAAGATTATCGGTTTATCCAGAGACAATTACAGAATATACAATTGTTCCAAGACTCTTTCTCGAATCTTTCTGAAATTTATCAAGTGATATATAATTAATCCACCAACTCTGCACCATAATTCCATTACCCGAGATAAAATATGATATAACAACAACAATAATAACAGTAAGCGTGTGTCAAATAAAAATATAATCTCGCGTTTTATATTGATATTTCTATCTTACGACGAAGTAATAAAATTCGTGTGAATAATCAAAGGTGGTGACGAACGTGAAAGAGGATAGAAAGTGATCGATAAAGTGATTGTAGTACATGGTGTATAGTAACATTTAGTCATTGGAGTTAGAGCACCGAGGAAGATGATGAAGTGCGACGAGAGAAAGCGTGAAATGTTTTCGCGTCGTGCGTGCAGTGAAAGCGGTCCACATCCTGGGATGCTTGGACCCGGGGCTGGAGGTGGTGCGAGTCATCTCTGGGGCAAGAGAAATCAGGGTCGCACCTCGGCACCCGTCGTAGGACACGTCAGACCGCAAGCCATCATTCTCAGAACCCGAAGAAGTTGGCCCGTCGCGCCCATGCACTGCAGAAGGTAAGCGCGTTATGGTGGTTTTCTATTATTTCTGGACAATAGATTTTCGTTAAATATTCTATTCTTTAAATATTTTTTCACGCCATTTCGTAGATGGAAAAACTTTGTGATAAAACATGGTAAAAGCTTTAAAGTTTCGTGTCAATTATAGTTGACTCGGTCGATCGATTTCTCAATAGTTTTCTGTGCCAGGTTTGGAGCTTCGTTCCCAGCTTATCTAGAAACGAGCTCATCAGTCCCGCTAGAATTTCGAGATAACAACGAGCGGAATAAGAGTCCTCGAAGATCCAGTGAATTGTACTAGAGACTCATGAGCAGCGTTCGTTAAATATGTCAAGAGTACCAGAATTATTTTTATATATGATTTTTTCGATAACTAACGGTGAATTAGTCACAACAGAGATTGTATTTTATGGCGCGATTTTAATATCTCTGTCCCATGGCCTTCTCCGAGCGATGTACAATATTTTACGAGTGGACGATGGCGCTTGACTACCAAGGATACATGTAACCCTCGATAACTCTCAGTGAGGAAAATCCCCTATATACCGTTATCGCTTTTCTTTATACATTACGTCGATATTTACAGCATCCATTGATATATTGGCATCAATGTTATATTATATGAGAACAAACTGTTGTAACGATTAGCGGGCGATACATGGTTATACTTCTCAAACAAGAATTGCGATATCGGGATAGATCTGACTCTACAAATATCAAACCGAATTTCATTTATGAATATTGTCTACTGAAGTTTTCAAAAAGAATCGTATTTTTGTAATATCTATATTCAAAACCTATTTAAGGGTAGATAGGTCAAAATCATGAAATCATTTTAAGAAAAACAATAGCTATATTAATTTTGTAAGGATATATCTTACGCACAATTGAGCATTTTTTTTTTTTTTGGAAATATTTGGACAATCTGTTCACTTGTGAAAGTGTACAGAATACAAAAACACTCAATTTTATTTTAGTTTACTTACAATCTCTAGATTCTTTCTTTAATTTAATTTAATTTAATTTAATTTATTTGTTTTAGAGTGCGGATGTATATATATATTTTTATTGTTACGTTTTAGTCTGAAGAGACGTAAGAAAATATGAAGGGATACTTGCTCGTTTGAGAAATATAACTTACAAGGAAGGATAGTTTGGTGTGCCCCTCCGATTTTGATGAAACTCGCGTAAGTTGTAGAGCATCGAAAACTAAAAGACACGTATTTTTTTTATCGGCGGAAAAACATTTCTAAGGGGTGCAATCGCCCTTCAAAGTTAGGCATATCGAGGGGTGATTATGCAGTTTCACCCAGAAGACGTCAACCAATTTTAATGAAACAAAAACCAAAATACTCATTGAAAACAATAAAAATTCCACGTGAAGTTGAAGAAAAAAATTCATTTGCAGGGGTGATCACCCCTCGACATGCCTAACTTTGAAAGGCGATTTCACCACTTAGAAATATTTTTCCGCTGATAAAAAAAAATACGTCTCTTTTAGTTTTGGATGCTTTATAACATACGTGAGTTTCATCAAAATCAGAGGGTGACACCAAACTATCCTTCCTTGTTAGATATTGAATTAATACGCAGTAACGATGCCCGCCTTGAATATAAGTTGATGATTCGAACTCTGTCTCGGTACCTGAACAATTCGGATTCGATCCCCAGTGATGAATCATATACTTTCTCTCTTCGATACTGCGGCAGGCCATCGTCGCTACCATTTTACACACTTCCACAAATTCTCCGTCCGGTCGTCACAACGCGTGTAATTATTTATTTGCATAAATCTACGAATATAAAGATAACATAGCAAATGTAATTAATAATCGTAGCGAACATATATTATACGAAGATAAAATATTATTATTTGTAAATACCCATGTACGAATGCCGGAGTACTGTCGGATCTACCCATACGGCACAAAATTGACACAATCCCGGCTTCCAAAGTTCATTTGGTAGTACTGGCTCAGTACGGATATATTATTTGACCAGTACTGGGCGAATGCCGATTACTAGTACTGATAGGAAAATAAGATGGCTTAAATGGGTAGTGTTTGTGATGGTTTAAGTTCCTCCAAGATGCTGACAACGCGTGTGTCTAGTGAAACTGTAGAAAGGTGAAAAGAGAGTGAGATGCGAATAATGAGGAACTAGAGATTGGTGTCCGGCGCGAGTAAACGGTCAGCGTTTGGACGAATTCTTAAAGTTGGCAATATAATATACGAAATATGGTAAAGAGATTAGAATGTTTGCGAATGGATATGAATCGATAGAAAAATGAGAAGTTATTTCCGACGTGCAGGTGTAAGCGTCTGGGACGCTTCCTTTTGGCGTTTGGTTCAAATTATAACGTGAGAAAGAAAAGTTTTATAGTGCAATATAAAAAATTTATCGAATAATTAATGTTAAAGGGGAAAACTGTGGGAAGTTTTGAAGAATAATAAAGTGAAATAAATGTAAATGGAAGTAACAACTAGTTCTAGTAAAAAAAAGCGCAGAACTTATAATACCACCAACTCCACATGTAAGATCTCTACGAATATCAGTGATTTTCATCGGATTTTCTCCCCTTAATGTTATACTCAATTCAAACTGATGTGGAAGAAATACCAGTTTATACTCTTCAGGAACTTTGATAAACTTACTGACGCCATATAGTTTTCACGCCGATTTTATATTTCGTATTCAAAGCAGATATAACGTCACAGATTTTCTACTCGGGGAGATTTAAGGAAGAACATAAGAAATGAAATTGAAAAACACCGCACCCTGCACATTGCGCTGTGTGCTGTGGTCTGCAGCTCGTAGACTGCGATAAAATTCAGAGTGATTGCATTCGCTTGATGATCCACTGGCTGTAAACACGCTGTAAAAAAAAAGTAGATTAAACTTTTTTCGCTATCGTTACGCGCACACTTGTGACTATTTTGTGAGCTAACAGCTGTTCCGAGGGAAGTAGTTGTTGGTACTTTATTATTACCAAGTAATTTCAAGAGGGTCGAGTGATTCCCAAAAATCAATAAATTGTTTATGACATGGCGTAAAATCAGATTTTAATACATTAAAAGTTACAAAGTGCATTATCATGTCCCGCATCGAAGAATAATTTTTTTTATCACTTTATACATAAATTTAACCCGACTTGAGGTATTAAATTGGCTTATAATTTTATTCTCTTTGGCATACATTATCCGTTCAATGTGCACTGCTTTGTCAACGTAGCTTAGTACCAGGTTCCAATTAGTTGCACAGCCTTGAAAGCTACGAGCCCGATCTAACAAGAGTCGGCTTGCTCCCTCGCGCTTCATCACGATACACAGGGTCGCGAAGACAAAGAATTCGCTGCCTTAAAATGCCTTTAATCATACTTCTTATTGTTAGTCAGATTAGACTATCAATAACACGTCTTGATTAAATGATTCATCGAGTGCTTGCTTATAACCGCGATAATTATTGGAAATAGTTCAATTGGTACCATCATATGTTACTTTTCTAAAAATGATTAGCGCAGTAGTTTAAGGGAAAAATAATTGTTTCTTTTTTAAACATTTATTTAGAAACGATTTATTTATTTGCGAAAAAAAAAAAAACAATTCTTAAAATATCAATAACGGTTCAATGTAATGATGATATATATTTAATATACTATTTTAATACTTAACATTAATATAAAGTTTCGATCGATAATGCGTGACCGAAGGTTAATTGGATTCAAGTTTTCATGTCGTGGATGCCGAGGGCAAGATGAATTTTGTTCCTTTCTCGTCTCATTACACCGAGTTTAATTGACCAAGCTAAGTTTTACCATGAGCTGCACATGCCGCGTTTCTCTCAGGTCCGGCATTGAGGGTACTAGGCTTAATTGGAAAATCCTCGATAAGCTATCGCCGGTGTCGGGTCTGATGCCGACCAGGAAATTGCGGCTGGAACGATGCATACCCAACATCTTCGTAGGTTCTCGTCGTTTTCTCTTTCTACCGGTGAAATCGATCGTAAAATCGAGGGAGGTCACGAACTAATATAATTCTTTTATTAAGAAATCAGCTATACCCATTTTACACAACAGTATATTTTCAATTCAGTGAATATAAAAATTAGTTGAGCCAGATACATCTATATCTCGTTTTATAACGCACGGAGTTTGTGAAAACTTAATTATATTTGTGGGAATCTTTTCTGTTTGGATCGTATATCGTGGCGTGAAAATTAATTTGACACTCCATAGCTTTTAACCCGGCTCCACGAATCATCGAGTAATTCAAATAGAGATTCGGTGAGCTTCCCTATCATGAGATAATCATATTTATCGGTTTCCTGCCTTTCAACTATCGCTTTCATATAGCATGGTCGATTCATTCGAATACACACTCAACCACGTGTTTGTGTGTACTCTATCTGTACAGTGTTGGTATGTATTTATAACTCTAATGCTTAATTAATTTCGCAAACTCTAATTAGTTTTGCAAATATATATATATATTACCTGTCTAAAACAATCCAGAATTCAGAATATCTGCATAAGGAATCGATGAAGTCGAAAAAAACTGGACGTTTCGTTGGACTTCGCTGAAAAGAAAAACTTGACATATTTGATTCCCTTTTTCCTCGTGTAGGATTAATAATATAAAAAATTAATTAAAAGATTATTGAACCCGGTAGAGTAAGTTGTACACAACATTATGGGTTCTAAAGATATTTATCCTTCGTTTCGTTGAGTACAATTTGAAATTGAAATTGTGTGAGAATATAATAATAGATTACAAAGTTACAATACAAAAATGCCGGATTTGAACAAGAGTAGACGAGTTAAATGGATCAATAATTACATTTTAATAAATCACTGATTATATTCCATTTAGCTGTATAAAAACTTGATATTCCACGACCATCAACAAGATCAGTCCAACGTTGAATTGCAAATGAGAGAAAAATTCAGGCTTTTCTGGAATCATATATGTAAAAGGAGGGCTTTACGCTCTCTTTTTTTTCTAATTTTTTTATAATTATAAAAAATAATTTATAAATGCTCATGAAACTGCGTATATTACAAAGATGTATTGCAAGATGAAAAAAAAAAATATCAGGAAGATAGGAGTACAATATGAAAAATGCAATTCCTCGAGACGGAGGGCGCAGCTTTTTTCATGGAATCAGTTGACGCGCAATTTTTCATCTTTCAAACAATTTGATATTTTACAGTGTTCTGACGCAATGGCGCTGTCAGCAATAAAGCTGAATTTTACGGGTGTACAAGCTCGCGATGTTCGCATTGTAAACGACTCGCGATGGAATTTCTGTATATCCACGTAATCCGCGAGATACTTAGCGTAACTTAATTGACCCACATATGCTCAAATGGATGTAACGTTAAGTCTCCTTGCGACAATCGGATAGTCTTAAATTTTTGTGGAAGATCCGATGAGTCAAGACGTATATTTGTGATATTTATTGAACTGAGCGAGTGACGTGATAAATGTGTTTTGTACAAATTGGAAGCCCTTAGATACGAACCCGAATGAAGCCCTTTCTTGCCATCCAACGCACGTTCGTTAGGGATGAAAAAGAGGGTGTATCTCACTGCCAATCGATACAGCAAGTGAAACGGTTTGCCAGTATACAAAGGAAAATAAAAACCGCGATGTAATCAAACGAATCTACCTATGAACCGGTAGAATATAGTTTTATTTTTTATATTTCAATTGAACAATCAAATTGACGGTGGACATTTTCTACAAATCATGATGGCTTGTGCAACAACTTGACGGATGACGAGATTTCATCGAAATATCGAAAAATGTTTATTTGTATTCTGATTGGCAATCGAGAAAGTTTATACGAACAAGTTCAGTTCTGTTTCAAATTTGATATTAGAAGATGGAGTCAATACCTAAAAAAAGTTGGCGTGTATCAACGTATCTCGAAACATATCGCAAAAATTATTATCGTTCTATATGCACTGTTTGTCTATCAGAGACGTGTAAAAATTGATGTAAGAAAATGGAATTACACGATTAAAGTGTAGAGGCCTATGTCCTGATAGTATTTCACTAAAAAGTATAACATACGTTTATTTGAGAGGTCCGCTAGGTATTTTATTTTACGCATTTTCGTCTAAAAGATATCCGGAAAAGAATGCCGCACGATCGAACGCGGGAAAATCACAATATCCAACGGCGATGACCCAGTTTCGTGCAGCTGGTCGAACATACCGCCCAAACTATAAATAACGATCGTACCGCTAATCCTGGCCGATCCTGACGATACATTTATCGAATGAAATATAATAGAAGAAAAATCTTTAAAACAATTGCACATAATAGCCACAGATATGATGTTATACAACAAATTGGAATTGCGATCTATGTCGAGAACGGATATTTAATACCAAAACTAATTTAATATCGCATGTCTTCCAAAAAGTCACCTAATTTGTTGAAAACTGTTACTTTATTGTTATTTATTCAATAACTTTCTTTTATTACTATCCATCATAGGGAAAAATAGATATAACACATTGATGACGAGCGAAGTTGAACTATATATCGAATCCGCTCTCAAAGTAAAATCAGGAAACTCGAAACGGAATTTCTAGAGAAATTCTATTGCACAGTTGAACGTAGCATATGGTAAACCATCCCTCGGGACGTCATGCACCTTTTCTGAAAACGTGGTAACATTATTGTCTTTACTTTGTAGTGATGTTTGGTAGAATAAAATGCTCTCATTGGTAATTCAAAATTATATGTAAAGATTTACGTTTTATCTGTATCCTCTGGTGAAATAAAAAAATTATTCTTCTCAACGAGATGACATAGACTTTGTCTTTCACCCCTAAGGGCTACAATTGGAAATGTACACTGACGTTAAAACTTTTACTTCAGTTTTCTGAATCTTTATTATCTTTTTTCTCCGCTCGATTGGACATGCACGTGCCAAAGCGTTGACGGAGTACTCTATACAAATCGGTCGTTCGAATCTGTCACCTCGTGTAAACTAATTTTCATTAAAATCTATTCAGATTCTCTCTATAATGAAAGATGACGCACCTTTGATGTTCCTTGACAAATATTTTCGAGCCCCGTAACACGACAAGGAACTATTAACTTTCGGTACAATATTTTTCGTACAGCCGATGTTGTCTGTTGTTTTGTACGATGTGACGGCGCGATAACTTAGAGCGATTGATACATCATCTAGGGAAATCGCTCATTGGCGCACCCCCTAGGTAAGTACCACAAGGTGAAATTCAACGTGGACGTTCATTCATATACAGATCTTATCGTCTGATATCCACGAAGCTCTTCAAATATTGGTCAGCGTTATGACGAACGTCTGTTCCTCGAGACATTGACTTAGTTTGTTGTTCCTAAATGTGGGGCGTTGTCTGGATGCCCGTTGGTGTGGGTGAAGGAAGAAATATTAAGGATGCTTCGGGTTGGCGATCGTGCTAAAGTGAGACAGCAATTTTCATGTAAGTGTATCAAACTTGAACGAAACTCGAAGTAACATCAATTCCATGGTCAATTAAAGGCACGACCTCGGGTCAAGGTACAGCAGAATTATGATCAAGCATCGATTTGTCATTTTCGAAGAAGCGACACATCGCCTCGTTTGGTCAGAGTATAATTCACGATATTTGCGGAGAGATTATGATTAAACGCGACTGACTGTGCACTTCTCAGGAAAACGAAGTCCCGGCAAACGCGGAGCATGCGTATCGCGTTTCTACGAAAGGAAGCTCGGTCACTCTAATTGCCTAGAAGCGGCAGTCGTAGAATGAAAAATATTTCTCGCTCTGTCATTTGAAAAGTCACGATAGCATCGATGGTTCAACGAGGAAGAAAATTCTGTAGACACTGTACTATACTACCTTGTTCTAGCATTCGAACTATACTTTAAGGGTTGGTCACCTTAGCTGATCGTTCATTCATAGACTTCACGGCGAACATTGTGCTGTGTACCGTGTACTTCGTTTTATGAACGCCTATTCACTTCCGGTGTTCTTACTCTACTTCTCCCAGTGCACCACTCGTTAGCTACACAGAGCCAAAAAAAGAAAGTAAGGCTCACTCTTTGAAGTAAACTGAACGTTTTTACCATTTTATGGTTAATAACGTAAGGCAAAAAATATATTTTTTTATTGAACAATTGTAAAATTGTTAATTAAAAATTGTTACATCATTTTTTTATCTCTGGCTTTGTCTAAATGTGCGTGATCTAACGTTCGAAAAGAAAAGTCAAACGGTAATTTATAGTTTACGTACACCGTTAAAGATACGGTGTTAAAACCCTCGCGCGGTTTTCATACCAGTTCACACTGATGATTGGTGTCAACGACCGGTATTCAATAGTTGGTGTCGATTTGCATAGTAACCTCAAAACTTTAAACGTGTTTTAGTTAAAAATAGGTGAATGAAATTTTTGGATTATATTCGTGGCATAATTCTGTATCGATTGCTGATAATATATTGATTTTCATCTACTCATTCCGAACATAAATATGTTGTAAATTTTAAGGTGGTGCCTAATAATTATAACACGATCGCTTGTGTGAATTAAACACTGTAGAAATTGTTATAATTAATACTAAATGGATCAACACTGGTTAAAAGTTCATATCAATCGCCTTTGACACCTTCAATTTTTAACAGTGTAGTGTCATAAAAAATAAAAGACGGAATGATTAAAATAACTTTTAATCCTACTAGTTTCCCCTGTGGCCGATGTCTTTCATCCTCTCTGAAAGTTTTAATTTTCCGGTTGGTAATATGGGTCTCGTTGTATCGCTGCTGCTTTCATCGTTATCTACAATAAGAAAGACATTAAATAGGTAAAATTCCAATTGAAACTTTTCACTTTCTTTTGATTAAGTGATACGAGTACCGTGGTCCGTCACACGTTAGACGTGGTGGATCTATCGTGAAAATTTATTAGTCGAAGCTCTCGATAGTATAATAGGCGCGAGAATCCCATCAACCATGTAAAACTCGCGGTGATCATTGGGTTAATGTGTTATAGCTAGGCGTTAAAAGTTTGTCGCGAAAGATTTTGCACAATACCCGTGTCGGCGTTCCTTTCGTTGTTTTCCTTACTCAGCTTGTATTATTCTTACTAGCTCATGGTCCGGATACTCGAAGAAGAACGGCAAAGACTGTAAAACAGGATAACTTCTGACTTCTTGGTATTGTGTTTTACTTCTAAATAGCTTTCATTATTATGTTTTTGAGTTTATCGTCGGCGTATAACTTGTTCCTTTATCCTCATTGTTTCGTCAGCTGTGGAAAACAGTGATGCGAGGCGCAATAATAACACAGCGCATTAACAGTCGACGGAAAGTTATTCGAAAGCCAATTCATAAAATTTGATTGAATAAAAATTGAACACAGTGAAATTTTGTGGACAAAACGATCTAGATACGAAGTGATCTATTTTATCCCTCATCTTATCATATTTGTCCGTTTTTTTCATGACTTTTTATGTCGCGGTACCCCTGTTATATTTCTGCATGTTCATAAAATTCAACGTCACTTACATAACCGTACGTAAAAAGATGTTTTCTATAGAAACGTGGAATGCCAAGTCGCCAAATATCTAGAGAATGTCATCCAAAGCGAGAAGTACCATGACGACACAGATGCAGGTATATCGATATGCAGAACTTGCAAGGGCAGTGCTCCCCCCCTACTCTTTGCTCGTTGCATAAAATGCAAAGTACCACCGAAGGGAAGTCAACCGCGGGACGAGATGCATATATAGTGCAAAAGCGGGCGGTGAACCTCTTTCCACCCGGCTACCCACCTGCACTACCCCTTCCTTAGGAGAACCGCAGAACGGAGGCACGAACCACTTTAGCGTATGTTAACCTCTGCCATCCTACGATCTCGCTTTAACTGTTCTTGGACGCTCACTGAACTATTGTCATCTGCTCGGTTTTACAGGGCTTTGAGCTCATAGGCGAGTCTTGAGCTCGAACACGGAACTGCAACTGATTCATTAGCTTCACGATTTATATAAATTCATATATTTATGTTGATTACGATAGAATCGAATTTTTACTGAACAGAACGAATAGATCTTCCTTTTCTCTTGGTTCTTAGTTTTGTCGTCGCAATAACGTACGAACATTATCGATCTGTCTCTTGTTATTCCAAGGAGTTTCATTCGTGTAATCAGCTGTGCGACGTTGCAGCAGATGCACTCTCTGAAAAGATTTCGGGATAGTCGATAACCGATAACCCCGATAGGTATACCGTATAGCGATGATCGCCGAACTTGATCGAGTCGGATAAGCAATTTGTCGTCCCTGGCACATGAAATTTCGATGCTGTAACGCCATCGACTATTTCCCACGAACCAGAACGTTCTAGACCCTCACTGGCTCTTATTTTTTATTTATTTCGCTTCATTTTTATGTCAGTATACTCGAAATGGTTTAATAATGGTCGAAATTTTTTAGTTTCCAGGCTCAAATTTGATTCACGAATGGAATTAAGTGGCATTAACCTTTTGTATCAAGAATATCCTCGCTTCTAGGTGCTTCCATAGGAACGCGTTACCCTCACTCTGTTCTTCAGAGTCCCATCCCGAGACGGTCTCGGGCGATGTGATTTATAAAGGGTTAAACGAGGATTGGAATGAAATTTGACGTGAATCGGTCCTGTCCATATTTTATGATAGTTTCATCTTTTTTTATTTTTTCACGCTCTGTGCGCCTGAATTTAAAGATTTCAGACTGAAATTTTCTGTACAAATCGATCTACATTGAACAATTATTGATATAAAATTTAGCGAGAATCTGTGACGATCCGCCTTTTAAAGCAGCATGAACATCATCTCACAGAGCTCTCGAAAGATGGTTCCCACTCATCAACTTGTCACGTGCGCGACGAATTGATGAGTGGGATAGCATTTCGTATTTCGAGCAATCAGGGACTTTTCATCGGACCGGCTAATCGGACACACGTTTATAACACTATCTTGATAATCATTTATCGATGAAAGTCCGTTCCGAATTGTATTAACTTTCTTTACGTGCTGTTCATATACCGGGTGGTCGATTAAGCGAAGACATCGAAATATCTCGATAAATTAGCTTCGTACGAAAAAATGTATCAGATGAAAAGCTAATATTTTTGAGGGGGCAATTCACTCGTGCTAAAATTAGACCGCCCCCTGCCCCCCCCTTTTTTTTCTGAGGGGACGGGGGTAACTTTGAAATTGTAAATGGGAAATTCTATTTCTTATTGCAGATACGGATTCTACGCTACAAAATACGTAGGTTTAGTCTATAACTTTTTTTTGATTCGTGATAGATGGCAATTAATTGACATTCAAATAAAAATTAAAGCTTAAGATACCATCTCACAAATCATTGTATATGTACTGGGATTACATTTGGAAAGTAATGATGGAGGAGGTCAACATTGCTTTGGCTGCGTAGGTTTACATACGTAAGTTTACATACGTAGGTTTTATCTGAACTTTTTTTGATTCGTGATAGATGGCGACTAATTGGCATTAAAATAAAAATAAAATCTTGAGATACCCTCTCACAAATCATGAGTTTATCGGATGGAAATTTTGTACGAAGTTTAATTAGAACTTGTATATTTACTGGGATTATATTTGCAAAGAAATTATGTAGGAGCTCAAAATGACTTTGTCTATTATTATATTTTGCAATTTTTTTCTGCATGAGGAAGCCAGAATTTCATCATACTTCCTCAGAGAGGTGGTTTTGTTATGGTAGAAAATAATGAGGAAGGAATGTGCAAGGTTCTTTAAACTTTAAAGCTTTTTTAAAAATTCCTTTTCAATTTAACACATTTATACTTCACGATATCATAATAATCTAAACTTTTAGTTGATGACAGCTAGCTTGACTCCTGATTTTCCTAAAATTCTGTCGTTTCATTCGAGCTACATCGTATTCCACTAGCGCCCCGTTATTGGATACCGTATCGGTTATTGCCTTCAGCATGTTTGGTAGCAAATACAGCGCAGATAGATCATAGGATTCTCATTGTGTGGCACTTTTGATGGGATTTATTATGGATGCTATAATTTAACAGCTCTGCGTACAATTAATATAAAGAAATTTCAATAAAACCGATGTCGCGATACAACTTTTCGATGAGATTACTCTCAAAATTATTTCACAGAGAATTCTAATTCAATAGTTACATTTACTGTTACATTCAAGAATAAATGAAATATTTTCTTATTACCATCAATTACTTTATTAGAACGTAACTCAAGTTCTCCGGCAAAGCGTAATTGCACACGTCTAACTAATCAAATGTTATATGCATTTGTGCATTAAATCCTGAAATCTGGAGTCTCTTGGGTTTGCGCAACCTGTCACTTCAATGTTACGAAGCTTTCAGTGTTTCAGTCGTAGAGTCCACCTGTATGTGGCCACGTAACGAGAAACGCGCTGAGCTTATGTATACTACCGGATAATATACCATTACAGCATATATCATACTACACGTCGAAAATCGTTGGGTACACAGAGTTTGTAGACGTTATCCAGCATGCTAGTTGGCGAGTTAAATTTTACGGTGCATATTTGTCATGCATGAAGTTTTAACCATCTGTATCATAGTTGCAATGTGTACAAGTAAAGTTAAACGGTGAAATGTTATCCCGAAAACGTAATCGATCATCAACGCTGGTAAAATCACGAGAACGAACCAGGTGGGTAAGACCGAAACAACGACGCGTGACGATAAGCGAGCAGACACGGGCAGTGTCATCGCTATAGAGTCAGATAGAACTGCAGCACACGCAGGAGAAATATTCCAAGGCAAAAAGAATTTATTCCGACGGAGGAACGGTACTCCATCTTTCAATATAGGAAGGAAGGATGGAGCAATCTAATATAAAGTGAGGGATATGAAAAAGCAGGGATACGAGACAAATAAAGTTGGTGACTTGTGAGATCAGAATTTTGAAGTTCTTAAAATTCAACTCTACGAGTTATCCATGTAAGTCTACACCGACGACCGTATGAATTTGCATTACAGCCTCAAAAGTTTTAACTAATTTAACTTGGAAATTGGAGAATTAAATTCATTGACATTTTCGAATTTGATTCCTGCCAGAATTCTGCATTCATCGCTGACAATTTATTGATTTTAATCTTCACATCTCGAACATAAATGCGTTGAAAGATTTGAAGTGAGAAACGTGTAATTTTAAAACACCTGCTTGTGTGAATTTAAAACTATGAAATGTGTTACTGTTAACGCCAAATGGATCAGTTCAGGCGAAAAGTCCACAACAATCACTTGTCACACGCTGGATTTTTAACTGTGTAATCAGTGCGTGGAATTGCATTGCACAACTTGACATTGCTGTTGTTGCGGGTATTGGTCGTTGCCTGCAATGCAGTTAGGGGTCGGTATCGACCTGTTACTCGTCAGGTATCATCATGAAAGGCCAGGTGAACACCGACAGTGCACGTGGTGGTGCACGAGACAAACTCCCTCGATTGGGTATACGTTATACCGATGTATAGCAAGGGAACATTGATTGTTCTGCTTCTGAGTACCAGACCAGCTCACCGTATTGTACATTACATACGGTGAACCCACGAATTCTGCAAAGCGCTCGACATAAACCGAAAGGGCGATGGTGCGCGAATCGACAGGTGCAAAGTGTAAACGAAATGTATTCTCGAGACTTCTCTTTCAGCCCACTCGGTAAATCGAGGAAACATGCTCTTTTCTCGCAGCTTTGCCTCGGGTCTCAGTCCTTTTGCTTTTCTGTCGATTCCAGAGAGGTTGGTTCTTCGAAGAAATTAAATGTTTACTCCCCAGCGGTTTCGTAGGACAGAGACGTAAAATATGTGGGTCAACAGCAATACTATTCGTTGCATAATAGTTGCAATATAGTTTACGAAACCAATAGCAATATCGTTAAGCCTCAAAGTTTATAAGACACTCGAATAAAACGAGATAAGCGACTCAGAAATTTTTGCGTTTACGCTTTTTATCGGCTATTTTTTTTTTATCTTTACTAAAACTCGCTTCTCATTTCACCGGAGACGCTCGATGCCAGCGGAAATATTTGAACCAAAAAAATATATTTTAACTAC
This sequence comes from Cylloceria caligata, assembly GCA_963942595.1. Taxonomy (NCBI): domain Eukaryota; kingdom Metazoa; phylum Arthropoda; class Insecta; order Hymenoptera; family Ichneumonidae; genus Cylloceria; species Cylloceria caligata. The sequence goes on from OZ012704.1 coordinate 2,548,554, forward strand.
TTTGCCTCGATTCGAGAGCTCTACGATTAAATTTAATCCACGTATATTACCCCTGGGATTGGGTCGGTACTCTGAGTTGTTTCAGGTTAATTATTTCTACTGGACGTGTTTACACAATTGCTCGTAGTCTGCGTCATCGAACATTATACATTTTCCAGAATAGATTTCTCTGTTAAATGTATTTTTCTGAAAACTGTTACCCATGAAGTTTATATACGCTAGACATTACGGGAAAAAATCGAGTTTTCAACGATAGCTCGTTGTGCTGTGCATTGTATAAAAGTTTGCATTTTTTCCGAAATGTCAAAAGTTTCAGAATGGCATGGTCTGGAAATTTAACAGCTATCTCTTTCAAACTCATGTGTCACGTGGTATATGTTTCGCCTCCCCTTAAATCCATTTAATAGACCAGTAGAATAACCGTCAACAGTATAATTTTTCAAGTATTTATATTTAATGCAACGGCCGTGTGTATCAGTAAATATTTCAACGCGTCGTCAATCTCGAGCAATTCTTTCTAAAATGCTGATTTTGGCTGAAAACAGAAATCTCTAATGATATTAATTTCTAGAAGAATTACAAATCAAGGAGTAGAAACAGGATGAACAATGTCCCTCCCCCTTCCCCCTAACAGCCAATTAAAAATCTTTAAAAAGATAGTCTAATCTTTGTACTATACTCAGCAGAAATGACATCTATCATAGGAAGAATGAATTTTATCACAACTATTATAAATATATTACCCCTAACTTTATCAATAGAAAAAATATTCCTATTTACCTCATGAATTAAATTCACTGCTATTTTACAATTATTAGCTATTCCGGTATTAGCATGAGTTACGGTTAGTTAAAGTATATATAAAGTATTATACTCATTGTCAGTTAAAAGTATATATTATTATACTTTTAACTGACCCTAACTTAAAAACATCATTTTTCGAGCCCTCAGGAGGAGGGGATTTCGTATTATACCAACATTTATTCTGATTTTTTTATTTATAATATTTTTTCGCCAAAAACACCATTTTAGAAAAAATTGGTCGAGATAGAAGAAGCGTTAAAATATTTAGTGTAATGTTTCATCTGTATTTTCTCAAACTACTCATTGAAATTCAATGAAGTTTTGACATTATAGGAATAATGGAACTAAGCTATTTCATTTAAATGAAATTAGCATTGAATAATTACAATTTTGAGAAATACTATTCTTGTTGCAACCTTCTTTATCGACGGAAAACATTTTACACCGAATTCTCAGTACTTAATCATTTCTACGAAAACGAATTAGTGCTAAATCGGTGTTTGTATGCATAGATTGACAAAACTGTAATACATTTTATTCGGCTATTCGAGAAAAAGAGAATAAATTATTTGTTTTTACTCTGACGGTATTGAAATTACTTTTGATACTCCGATAATATATTTATTTGTAGAGGGTGGTAACCAATGTTTCGAAGACTCAATCTCTCGAATGGCTTTTGACCGACAGGAACCACTGATGCAATTCGTCAAAATGCAATTCGAGAGATTGAGTCTTCGGGACATTGGCTACCTTTTGTATAATATCTGCATTACCATCTCTCGGATACTGAGTCTTCGAAACATCGGTTATCACCCATTGAATTGCGTCTCGGTAAGGTAGTAAAACACCGTCTTTGGAGAGAGTTTTTTTATCAGGGGGAGCGCGCTTTCTCTTATATCGACACTGTCGATAACTCTGGGTGCTGCCTCATGATACCAGAGCTTTCGAAGTCGGCAAATAAGCAGACTTTTCCTGGTGTTGCCGTTCCAGCGCTATTCACTCACTGGTATATTATTTGTCTTATCGTACATACCATTTCTTCCTAAAACAGATTACTTTTTAATGGGTGGTAACCAATGTCTCGAAGGCTCAATCTCTCGAATGGCTTTTGACCGACAGGAACGACTGATGGAATTCGTCCAAATGCAATTCGAGAGATTGAGTCTTCGAGACATTGGTTACCACACTTTTTAATGATATCTTGATATCGTGATAAGAAAGATGCTTCAATGACACTTTACATAAAAGTTTTATTAATTTTTGTCATTTTTTTTCTGTTTCAGGTAAGATAAATTGATGTCATGGGAATTTGATTACCCTGAATAAAGACGCCATCATGCTCGCAGGTGAGTTCGGTAGATATTAAATTGCTCAATGTAAGAGAGTTCGTAAATCGCGTCTGGCCATTTATATATTCTAATCTGTTTCTGCGATATTTATTTAATCGATTTCACAGTATTTTTGTGAAGATCTGCAACCATTGACGAAGATTTTTCATAAAATTCAGTGATCGCACGAGCGCTTCAATAGTGATTTCATGATTTTATCGGAAATACTTGCTCTCCCGTGCTACGACATCGAATGGATTTGCGTACGTAAGCCGGCTTAACGACTACCGGTTTCAGGAAGAAAAATCGATGTATGGGAAAGAGTCTCTCCGCGTTGGTGTAAATTATTCACGCGAAACTTGGACGTTCTACTTTTACGACACGGCGACGCCAGAGGTCTGCGGTATAGTTGTTTTCATTATATGATTCTCGTGTGAATATCTACTAGCCCGATATTACTACGTTCACTACTATTTTTTGCCTGAAATGTAACATCTCGCGTTCGGAATGCGGCATAAAATAACTGGTAGCTATATATGTACTACGAGTATGTGTGTATGAGAACTCATAACTCCGCGTTTATTTCCGCTCGTCTGGCGATCAATTCTACGAGGCTCGACGGCCTCTTTTCGAATCATAAACTTTTGTGCATATTTTGCTTCCTCATAGAGGGAAGTTATATGGTTTAGCAGAAAAAAGTTTTCGCGAGATTTTGACCTCAGAGTATTTAAAAAAGTTAGAAAACGTCGAGAAATCATATTTAGAAAAAATGTCCGTGCGTATGTACGCGCGCGCGCGCACATGTGTGTGTGTGTGAGTGTATTTGATGAGTTTGCAAAATTGCAAAGGATATATCTCAAGAACGGGTTACTCGATCATCCTGAAACTTTCACGCAACCACAGTTGTGACCCCCTTCAGTTTGTTGCAATTTTCGCTCAAATCGTTAACGGGTGTCTCATTTTATGGTTGTTTGAATTTTTCGAAAAACGGAGGTACGCTCGCTAGCTTTCGTGAATTTTTAGCTATCTAGTTAAAATTTTCTACAAGGATAGGCCTGGAAACAAGTCTGTTGGGTATTGAGTTTGGATCGAGGCGTTCAGATTTTATTGAATCCTGAATTCTTCTAATTTTACGAAAAAAAATTTATATTTGCTCTAACTTTGGTAAATTTTCATCAATCAAACTGAAACTTGACTTTAGGAGTTTAAACTGTATGAAATTTGAAATTTTAATATCACTTCCTCTACGAGGGCGCCAGAGTTGAGATAACCATTACCCGTAGAGGAGAATCTGTGGATCGAATCACGAGAAAGCAATGTGGAATGTGCAATAACAAGACAAAAAAAATGCCAACAGTCCATTCAGAAAAGTGGAATCGCAACGATATTCAATATTTGTACAACAAATTTTGAGTGAATACTCGATACACTTTTCCAAATAAATCAAGTCAGATTTTTGGTATAATTAATTTTACAAAACAAAAAAATCACGAAAAAAAATAAACAACTTTCGGCTTATTATTCGTGTATTCAATTGATACTACAAAGAATTGAAAACTTAAAAAAGTGAAAAGAAAACTGGATATGATTGACTTCATTAACTCAGTAGGTCACCGGGGTATTTCCGTCTTAGAAAACTTTAAACGCTTTCGGTAAGGTAAAAATCTAAAGCACAGAATATGGTTGCAGAAACTTATGGCAGAGCTGTTAACGTTAATAGTCTAATTACTTAATAGCCGAGATTTCTCATTTCCATACTAACGGTGTAGGTAGGTTATGCACAATGTATTCATGAGTATTTTGGTATAATGACGGCCATTATGAATGTTGGACCAAGAGAATAGCCAGAATAGCTTCCATCACTTTCCGATACGTTAAATGAATTGTCGCTGTTGAATAATTTCAAAGCACGTTCGCGGCCCATCGGTGAACGCACAACGAGACCGCACGCTTTATCCGTACATAACGTGGCGGTCCTTTAACATCATCGGACGGGTGCTAAAAGTGTTCGAACTGGCTTTGTACCACACAATTCCCATAGATATATATAAGGTATTTCGCGTCCAAGTGTCAGAAATGTATAGGGCAATCCATTTTGAGTGTGATATTTTGAATTTTGCAGCGAGCGGCGTCAAGTTGGTCTTGAAATCAAAGGGCAAGCGGTCTCCCTATTCTTAACCCCAACTCCCTATGCGGGTCGGTAATCTCAGCAAGGGAAAACGTCAACGATAAGAACAGGGTGGTTGATGATATCAAGTCCGACACAAGCTGTGTTTGGGTCGAACTCGGTCTACGTTCCAACCCCGAGTTCTATGAGGGTGAATGCTACATTCGATGCTTTTATTCAGAAACTTTGTTTCCGTGACCTCGCTGGAGTTGGAATACGTGAACCTTATCTACAGACGTAATGCTCCATTCCTCCATGAACTCTGGAGCATCGTAGCCACATTGAGTGTCCAAAACATCATAAGCTTTTCTTGCGAGACGCTGCCGCAGACGTCAACGAAAAATATCTAAAATACAAATATGAACTTATAGAATTTTGGAATTGATTCTCGAACTGATTCTTTTACTTTTTACTCATCGACGGCATAACATTAAGTAACATTTGAAACAAAAAGTACCTGCGACTGGTCTTATCTCAATATATAGTCGCGATGTCGTAGACAAACTACACGACTGGTCGAGCTATTTTTAGCGAATAATATTAGCTAAGGTATTGTCTAATGCATTAACTAAAAATTATAGTCTGTTTTTAAGTGCACCAAGTAATCAATGAATCGAACTGATGTATTGGCTTAACTTCATGCTGAACCAACAACAAAATATCCATTCTTGCAAAAATAATTTGCGCAGATATTTAAAAACCTGTTATCACGAAAAATGATTATAGAGCCACCTCGTTATTCCGAGAATTATGTTCTCCGCGTATAATGCGTTTGTTCCGCGTATGAAACTGGGCGCGTGCTTCAAGTTAGCAAAGTCTACCTTAGACTGGCACCTTGCCCTCTGTAGAGGCCGGTTATTGATTGCCTGCCTGTTGCTTTACTGAAAGTACTACCTGGTGGCCGCATTGCTGCTGTCAGCAACTACTAAGAGCACCCTCTGCCACTTATCCCCGAGCGTTCAGGCCTCGTACCTAGACCAATATATATATACTAAGCCTCACATGACCGATTCAAATTGACCTCGTCTGTTTTAAACAAAAGGAAACTTCTTTTACGTAAAGTAAACACAGAAAGAAGAAATTTGTATTTTTTGTTCGTCCAGAATAATTTTATATTCCCACAAATTGTAGGAAATTTATTTTTATGGAAAATATAGACGCCAAGTAAGCTTGGAGCGTTAATATTATATATCAGGTTCTATTTGTTGTAGAGAGAAGAACCAAAGCGCTTTTTAAAGCTGCAGGAATAAGCTTTTATAAACTATTTATAGATAATAATTACGAAAAATTAAAATCCATGTCTTTGAATTGTACGAAATTGTTTATTCAATTCTGTTACATATACATTTATGAAAGGGAGATTCAATGGACGGTATTATTCTTTCAAACGTATAAAATACTCCACTGGTATCATGCCGCTGGCTGTGAACCCAATTGAGTCGGGTTGAGCATCTACCACGTTGGAATTTATTTGTGTTTGTTTCTAAGGGTTAAACGCATTAGATTTATAAATGAATAAAACAATTTCTATTTTTGTAAAATGTCGTTTTAATTTAAGCAAACGATTCGACCCATAAAAATATTTTAATTACTTATATTAACCATAAAATATCTGCTTGGAATTGAAAATGAAATTGTATGAAAGAGCGAATTTTTGTGTGTCATTTATGGTTTTAATTAGCTCGAAACGTATACTCATTTTGATAAAAATTTGAGATATCAATACTTGCCAAAGAGTTTATAAATACGTATTCCTTAAAAGTTTTCAATTGCGTTAACATCTTTTACGACAATCGGAACCTGAGATCTTAATTTTTCAATTCTACATAAATACGATGTCAAAAAATCCCCGAATCCGTTCGATTTAGCTTGGAATGCCTCATCACGTGTATGCACCGATATACTAAAGTTAGCATTCGCGCTATTTTCGCGTGTGTTCCGTCCCCGGGTACGTGGATTGATTTGTTTATTCGTTGAGACCCTGTGGGATATATACGAATATCGACCCGTATTCTCAAAGCACAGAAAACAAACAAAAGCGAAAGAGTCTTTGGTAAAGAATCTTTCTGCCGTCCCCTATCTCTTTAGTTGACTTCCCTTTATTTTTCTTACTTATCACATTTCCCTATTCCTCTCTTATTTTCCTTACACTTTTCATTGTCATTATTCTTATTTTATTTCTTTTGTCTCGTATGGTGAGACCTTTTCGGATTTCTCGTTTGCTGGGTTGCGGAATCGTCGCGAGATCCGCCCTCGCTGGGGCATATCCGCGTACGATGCTATACTCCTCGTAGCCCAGTCGTGCGCTTTATCCTTCTATAAAGTTCTACTTAACTCGAAACTACGTTGCGAGCGCAGGTGCCAATAAAGTCTCCGCGTCCAGACTCACCCTTATTTTGCTCTTTCCTATGAGCTGCCGTTATTTTACCCTCTCTTCGTCTTTCCTCGTGTACTCTTTGCGTTGAATATTTCCTCTGGGTTTCGTTGCTACATTCCTAATGCCTCGCATCTACCATTGTCATCTGTATCGGAGATAACCAACGTTATTCTCCCTGCCACGAAGTTTATAATCCACTGGGGAATAGAAATACGTGACTCGGTGCTTCGAGATGTGCATGCATTGTTGATGAATGCTTTCAGCCGCCTATACTGTACTTTTTCCTTTTTTCTCGATTACATTTCCTTTCCACAGTGTTCTTGGAGGCGTAAAATCTACGGGACACGATGCTTTTCAGCGACTTCTCATATATATATTATAAAACAAAGAATTTTCTGCGCGGTGACAGTACGATATAGCTTTCTGAATTCTCGATGCAAGAAGCTCGCACTCCGCATCGAGAACTTTTCACTGACCCGAGTGCACGGCATGGCATCGCTCGCCATTCGAGATCGCGCGCGAACATTCCAGCGATACCGTGAATGAAGCACTTGCTGCACTACGCAAACTGTTTATGTACCGAGAGCCTTCATTATTAGGGATCTCTCCGTGCTCCTTTATTCAATTTTTAGTCATGCTGTTAACGTGTCCTGTATAATATTATTTGGGTTTTGAAACCTTACATCGGTCGTTGCTACAATTGCGTTTAAAACGTATTCACAATCTGACAGCAATGAACTCTTAATCCTGACTTTAGGCTGTTCAAAAAATTAAAACGTTTAGTAAGAGATTAATATATAGGCATTCTCTGTCAATTGACATAACCAAATTTTACTACTTGAGAGTATTCTCAATTTTTGTGAATATTTTTACATTTTATCCCCAAAACTTTAGGACATGCATTTTTTTTTTTAAAACAATTTCAATCTCAAAAGGGAAAAATCGGAGATAAAAATACAATGCAAAAAGATGATATTTTTCATGTACTACTGAATGTAATAATAGTTTTATAACAAAATAATCAAATACATTTAATAGCCCAATGTGACATGTGTGATTTCACTTCGCATTTTATAGAATTTACACGAAGAGAATTTTATAGTAATATCACCGAAAATAGTTTTGGAATAATCTCTAGACAGCAAACTGGATGGTCGATCTAAGCGAAGACATCGAAACATCTTGAGAAATAAGCATCGTACGAAAAAATGTTTCAGATAAAAAGTTAATATTTTCGAGGGGGCAATTCACTCGTGCCAAAATTAGCCCCCCGCCCCTCTCTTATAAGGGTGTCTTATAAGGGGGGTAACTTTAAAATCTTAAATGGGAAGCTCTATATTTTATTGCAGATTTGCATTCTACGCTACAAAATATTATACGTAAAGTAGTATTTTCGTAATAAAATCTTGCTATTTGTTACATTAAACATATCTGAGAGGGACTGAACTGATAGCGGATGCCTCGTATACAATATTAATTTACTCGTTTATTTCTTAAAAAGAAAAATAAAAACATATCGTCAATTCACAAAAAAATTCTCAAATGACGTTCTGTTTAACCTAGGAAAGCTTAAAGTCTTAGATTATATTAACACTGGAGTTTTTAAAAATGATTATTACAGCGACATTAGCTAGCGCATGGGATAATATTCTATAAAGCTCATTTATATGCGTCACCGCTAGAGGGAACAGGTAGTAAGTGTACTGTATACGATATTTCGAGTGCGACGAGCGTTGCTATAGTTGGCTTCAAGCAAAGTACCAGAGCTCTCGGACATCTTCTTGCATCTGGCACTTTCTCGCTGGATTTATTATTAGCCCTGGCACATCAGCAGTGTAACTTTGTCATTACACTAATGGACACTGGGAGTTGTGCATCTCAATACAGAGATACTCTGGGCAGTATTCGCGTGATATCCTTGCGGACGCGAAAGGTCCTAGCTGTCTCGTTTACCTTACAACATATGCCCCTCTCTATGGTATATTTTCGTTATACTCTTGAGCTTTTGCTGGTAGCGCATCATACCGAGATCCACACGACTTTGAGATCTTTTCTCACAAAGAAAATCTCCCGCACTCGCGTGGGCAACCCATAGAATCCTCACGTTTTTCTTTTGCATTTGAGATACCCTTGCTCGTACGTAGTTCTATATTTTTAGCCACCGTTTCGATCAAATGTTGTATACAAGATGGTAAGTTTCAGCTTTGCCAACGGTTCTTCTATATTCTAGCAAAATACTCTATGTAATTTTCATATTTTCTCTGATCGTGTAAGCTTTGGAAGCTCTCTCAACTCGTTCCTGTATACTCGATGTATACCTAAGCAAGTTTATGAAACTGCAGCATACTCATATCTGCCTCGAGGCTGTTGAACAAAAGGCGAACAATTTTCCACGCAGTTTGCTACTAGCGATGTTAACAATAATAAAAATAAAAGCCTAAAGATCATGCCTACCTTTCGGCAACATGCCGACTCGTTGGCTGGTCGAATGCAGAAGGTGGTTATCCTGGGTTCTCTCTCCGTCTACTCGGGTCATACGATTCTGGACTGACCTGATTGCTTACCTCTGGGTTCGAGGAGCAGTCGAGCAGAATGATTTTGAAACATCGCCAGTCCATGCTCCGGGTGAGTCGGAGCCGTGCAGGATCGGCCGGATGAGATCTTTTAATAAATGATGATGATGATGATGATGATGATGATGATGATGATGATGATGATGATGATGATGATGATGATGATGATGATGATGATGATGATGATGATGATGATGATGATGATGATGATGATGATGATGATGATAACAATAACAACAACAACAACAACAACAACAACAACAACAACAACAACAACAACAACAACAACAACAACAACAACAACAACAACAACAACAACAACAACAACAACAACAACTGAAATGAACAATGAGCGGAAAATTAAAGGAATATGTAAATAGATTAAATTTATATCATGAGTATTGTATCGTTTTTAATGCACGTAGAAAAAAGGAACAAAAATTAAAAGATGTGCATCCCAATCCATGGAACGATTCTCTTATATGCATGGTCTATACATATATATATATATAGGAACCAATGTTCCTGGTACCATAGAATAGTAGAAGATACTGTATCTCGTGCGTGATTCTGCCAGTCCCTGGCTGAATATATCGAAAAATTTTCAATTTCTTTTCAATCCTGCGGAGCTTTCGAGCTCGTTGAGTATGCGAGCTTAGGATTCGCGCACGAGGTATAACGGCAACGCTGGAGATGCTGGCCGTCGGCCGTTTCGCAGCATCGATTTCGATGCGATATATGTTCGCATTTGCGGTAGCGAAGAGCCCCATCATCTCAGCGTTATTCTCTACGCTTCGTGTATATCGCACGATTCACATCGATGAGTTTTTAACAGTTTGAACCCATTCAATGTTAATATGTCGTTATGAATGTTTTCATACGGTATTCATTGAGTGCGAGGATCCACGGTATTAACACTAATATTATAATAATACCTTGTACGACACGTGAAAGGAAAATGGCGTAATTGTTATCTGTGAAATAAGAATCGAACAATAGGTCGGGCGTTAAAGAAAAGTTTCTTGCGTTGTTTCTTCATAACATCAATTTAAAGTCAACTTTTTAGATAAAAACGTCTCAAGACTAAATCGACGCTGCTTACGAAAAGTAACACGATTCAAATTTCTTACAAAAACTAACACGTTTCGATATTCGACGCGTAAACTAGCATGTTTCGGCTTTCATCGCGAAAACTAGCATGATTCGGCTTCTGCCGCGAAAAGTTGCATATTTCGGCTTCCGTCGCGAAAACTAGCATATTTCGATTTGCACTGGAAAAAGTAGTATATTTGCCGAACTAAATCGAATAGGATTCAGAACTTGCACAAATGTTTTAGAAATTTTTTCGCGAACACTATAAGGAATAAATGAAAAACATTAAGGGTGTATCGCCCGTACACCCTTGAACATTTATATTCGTTTTCTATTAAAAAAATAATAACATTATTGAAAATACGATTCAACAAATTTACTGGAATCTTAGAGATCGCTATCGTCTAATATTCTCGAAAAACCTTGATTATGTTCCATAGGAATAAAACCTCTGTCAAACATTGCTTGTAAATCTTTTTTATTCCTTGGAGCAAGAGGCAATTTCCTATGTGATGTCTGTTTCAATTGAAACAAATGAACATCATTCATATTTTTGTTTTTTTTTTAAAGATTTTCATCTCCCGTCCTTCTTGATCGAAATCATATTCAACGCGGACCGTATCGACGTAAGGTTGAACGAATATTTCCCGAATACTCGCAATTTTAATTGGCGTCCAGTCAAAAATTTTTGAGAATTCTAAAAAATCGTGAATTTCTCTTTGTACTACTTCATTGACGGAGTAAGGCATTGTTGTTTTGGCCTCTTTCAAAAGTGAGGACCATTGTTGCTGCGTGTACACCGATTTGTTGCGACAGTGCTGCTCGATGTGTGCTTGCATGGAGTCCCCGTCACATTGAGTGTGACCGACTTCATGGAATGTAAAAAATAACACGAAAAGAAAAAAAAGGATGTACAAAAAAACGTAGAGTAAAAAATGAGAAACAATTCCAGTGGCACTGAAACGTGCTAATTTTCGCGGTGACATTTAAAAACTGCTAGTTTTCGTGGTAAAAGCCGAAACATGCTAGTCTTCGCAACGAATATCGAAATGCGCTAGTTTTCGTGGCAAAAGCCGAAACATACTAGTTTTCGCGCTGATATCAAGCGTGCTTTTTTTCGTAAGAAATCTGAAACATGCTAGTTTTCGTAAGCAGCGTCGAAATGAAATGTTACAAAAAATAACCTCACGTTCATGATATCTTTCGAAATTCTCGATGATGAAATAAAAAATGTAGTCCACGAAATTGCGAAATGACGGTTCTCTGGTCGTTACATTTTGACGTCACAACTAAATCCGACGTTGGACCAAGCGTTGCAGAAGTTTTGATCTCTTTCATTTTCGGCCCGTCCGACATCAGCTGGTGCTGGTGTGATTCTTCCTGTTCTCGCTAATCTTGATGGCTAAAGCGAGATGGACGATGTACCGACGTGATCACGTGGCATTCCCGGACTTCGGGTGCGCTTACCCGTACGTGAATTCTACTTCTTTTCTGCTTGCGATATTAATCTCGTGACTCACTTCCTCAATTTTTTGCTCTTGTCTAGCTTCTACGATAAATACGTCTATATATCCGTGACTTCGGGGGCGACGCTCGTGTCGTCTTTCCCTTTTGTTCTTCTTCATTTATCGCATAAAACGTTTTATCGCGATGTCGCGTGTGCATGGAATTTCTTGTGCACAAAACACCGCGTATATGCAGTATCGTCACGACATTTTTCTTAAAATGTTCCGAGCAGACGCACATATATGTAAGCCCCTGGATTGTATTTTGAAAACGTAGTCGCTTGACATAGGTAGAAATGGTCTCCTCGTATATATTTATTCATGCGTTTGACAGTCTGAAAAGCAACGCTTTACTTTTTCAGAGACGGAGCTAAAATACAAACTACACAGTAAGAGCGTTGATAAAGGACACAAGCGTCTGATTCTGCGTATGACAGCGAGGCACGAAAGACGTTTATCTTCGACGCATCCGTCTTTCATTCGTATTGACAAGTAAATTATCGAGTTCATGAACCATTTGTTTTATGTAAAAAAATAATGAAAAATATCAATTATAAAATATTATATTTATCTGTGCGATCGTCTAATACTGTTTAGTTATTTGGAGTGCTGGATATGGTTGAATTAAAAAGTATTTAAACCACGAGAAAAAGGATATCTTCCATTTGAGTTATATTTAAAATAAATTAGACATTGATATAAATTAGATTGTTAGTTTGGAAAAGATATTCTTTCATTTACATTTTTTATTCTATTTCGCTCGACCCGCTGGTTATGCGAATTGAAATTTAATAGAACCGGAACAATAAACTTTATTTAAATATAGTTTATTACTTATAATACACTGCAGTATTTTCGAATAGATGGCGTTCGAGAGCGGGGGAGGAACGCGGATGTACGTTGCATCTACGCGAACATAATAAATCGTGTAACATCTCTCTCAAACATCTGCTCATACGGTTGCCACTCTGTGTATAGTTCTATATTAGGTCGGTCCACGCAATATCGTTTCTCGAAATAATTATGCGACGTACACGCGTGTCCCTTAGTTGTGTTTTAGTTTACTCTTCCTCAAGTATCTACTGTGCAAACTGGACTATCGAGACGATAGACTTTTCTACAAATGGTCATTCAAAAGCAAAGCTCACTGAAGTTTGGGGAAACGTAAAATTCCTGCTTTACCGACATGTCTTTGATCCATCTTATCTTTCCAGTAAGGGGCGTAGGAGGAGCGAAGGGGGATGCGATTTGTGTAAAAAAAAATTAGTACAATAAATCAAAAATTGTATGCGAAATTGTTGAAACCCCTTCATCTCCGTAATAGAGTAGATGAAAAACCTGATAGATGTCTTTATTTCATATTATTTTGTATATTTTCTATATATTTAACCTATGAACATCACTGGTAGGTAATACAAATTTAAACCTTTGTATTTCAAATTTGACGTTAGCCAATTTTTCACTTCTTTTTTACAATGTCAGTTTTTATATAGTTGTGCTTTAGGTTGCTCTTCCTCAAGTATCTACTGTGGAGACTGAACTGTCGAGACGATAAACTTTTCTACACATGGCCTTTCAAAAGCAAAGCTCACTGAAGTTTGGGGAAACGTGAAATTCCTGCTTTACTGACGTGACTTCGATTCATCTTATCTTTCCCGTAAGCAGGGGGGGGGGAGATCCGATTTCTGTAAAAAAAATAGGCAAAACAATTCGATTGAAAAATCGTATGCGATTGATTGTTCGTAATTGCGTTTCAATCGTGTAATAAAATCTTCAGATGTATGAGATTCTTGATACGATTATTTCGTATCAAGTTGTCCACTTGCGTTATTCGTTGAAACTCCTCCTTCTCCATAATAGAGTAGATGAAAAACCCGATAGATGTCTTTATTTCGTATTATTTTGTATATTTTTAACAGAGCGCACTTATGAACCCTGGTAGGTATATTATACAAAGTTGAACCTTTGTATTTCAAACTTGAAGTTAGCCAATTTTCTACTTTTTTTTTATAATGACTTGTCTCGGGATATTAAAACACGCTTGTGTTCTTTGCATGCGAAGTTTTGAAGGCTCCCATTTCGTTGCCTCATTTCTTTTCAAGCACGAATATTTATGAAAAGAAATCCCCGTACAACGCCTGGCGGGTTTTCTCGGCATTTCTTAACTGGAAGTTTCACTTTGCTCGACTCTCTTCTATTCGTTCTGCAACTATTTTCTCTGAATGACCGTTGCTCCTGTTTCCTACATAACACGTCTTATACAGCATCGAGCGACTGCATCAATTAGCGCGCTCTCTCGGCCCTTAACGTCTCTTGTATCAAACATTTTTTTATTACAGACTAACTCTTTGTCTCTTACTTTCGTAGGAGTATAGCCTTAATATTTCATCGTGAAATTTACGCTGAACCGATATAACTGCACAGAGAGAATATTCTGCAAAGATCTCCCAGGTAATATAGTGAAAATATGCTACAATGACAACAATACTATCGTTAAGCTTCTTACGTATATTCGAAGCATAGGTTACGTATGCGACTTTTGTAGCCGGTGCGAAAGATACTGATAATTTATGAATTCACAACTAACTAACAACGAGACAGCTTCCCCTCATTATTATAAAAGTGTTTCGTTCACGTTAATCATGCAACAACGTTACCATTTGCCTAGTTGTGTTAAATTCTCTAGTTAATTTACGCCTATAGCTGAGAAGTTTTCAGTTCACGAGAAAGCATTTTCTGAGATGAGGCAACTTGGAAAAGTTAGTTCGAATGACGTCGGAAAGTATTAAAAAAAATACCATCACGTGAAATTACCTGCCACGACATGGTCCGAGTGTAACTGTGGAAGATTAATTAATGAAGTTCTGAAAATAATAAACTCGTGGCGAGCGACCCCTGCTGGTTCGCTTGCGGTAAAGTGACTCTCACGTCCTCGGCATATGATATTAATTTAGATTCCATATTGGTTACGAGAGATAAGAGTTAGGGGTGATACTAAGAAACATCTGGGACTGAACTGATCTGACAGCGAATATTACATTATCCACAATACACAAGATTAATGTGATAAAATATCAAAAGTACGATTCATATTTTCACGTATAGAAATCGAACGAGAAAAAAATAACGAAAATAAAGCAACATTGTCGGTACACGTCGAGAAGTAATACCGTGAGTGTGAGAACACAGAAGGTTTTGCAGCGCCTAATTGTCTGTGCGAATATCGGAGAGTAATTAATCAGGCGGTGGGTGATCAATAAGCTCTGGGATACCGATCCCAAGTCCCTCTATCTTGCGTCAAAGGGAGAGCCACCCTCAAAGGGAATGAACGTTGCCACTGATTACCTTTGCTACCGATAGAAAAAAGTCTGTCGAGGGCTGTTCCGTGTGATGAGTAGCCCGACGAGCCTCTGCACGCCAGCAGCCTCGCCGTCTCTCGGTTGGAATCCGTTCGAATCTATGTTTTACTAGTTTATTGCTTGTAGACCATTAGCTTATCGAATGTATCGATACGAACTTCAGTGTATATCGGTAACGAGTCGAAATCTTGGTACCGAACCTTTTGTGGCTAATGGTATTCAGTGGGCGTGAAGCTGTACGAGTATTTAAAGCAAGGGAATTATGTTTGCGACTGGTCAGACGACCGTTGATCGTTCAGAAATAGCGCACAAATGACTATCAGGTTTATTAATGGTGTACAGTCGGTCACCAGCCTAACTAACAATTTTTTCAACCGTTACAACGTTTTGAAGCATAAATATTTTCTCGCTCGTATGCCTCTTAATATCCAGAGATTTTTTAATGCTTTCGATTAATTATTGAACCCAGCGTACATATACACTTGAAGAATAAATAGAATCTCTTGTTCTATTATTTCGAGGCTCTAGATGCGCGTACAGCTTCATGTGCTAATAGTACGCCAAGACGGGTGCGCGCATGCGCGCACTCGCTTCTTTCCCACGCTATATCGACCCCCCTCCCCCGCTCGATAAGGATAATTTGCTAGAACAACCGTGCTCTTATGCACACCACATTACAGGCTTCATCTAAAGTAGATTCAGAAACTTCGGAACGCTTACGACGCATCACGAAATATTCATCATGATAATAATATTGTAGAATGTTTTATATAAAATAATTGAAATATTCATGAATTTCAGTGTGAAATTCCGAGACGGTGAATGAAGATGAACAGAGAGGAATAAAAAAAAGTGCACCAAGATGTATAAGTTTGGATAATCGTTAGACGAGAGTGGCGCAAGATGAAGGAGCTGTGGATAGGAGCAAGTTGGCACGGCACGCGTAAACGCGATTGCGCAATTATGACGATGGTTTTATGGTAAGAGATAGGTGCCACCCATTCGCATATCTCGCTCGCTCTATCCATTCGACTCGTTACGCATGCACGTGCCATCTATTTTCGGAGGTATATCCGGCACGGTAAGACGTCCGCCGTGTCTCTTTGATTCATATTTTATTGCGGCGGTGGAAGCCCGAACGATCAAAGCTCTCTTCGCGAAAAGCAATGAGCGTTCTATGGAAAATGTTCCGGTATAGTTCGTCACGGATAGAATGCCCATATCTCTACATGTACGAAGCACCAGACCACACTATCAACTTATAATCGAACATGGATCACTTCGTGTCACCTTGCCTCGGTATACAGAAGAAAACTTGAACATCGTGCGGTCGCGGCTTCATCGAATATTACCGTAGCGTGTACCTATATTCGTATACGGGGTTTACCAGCCATAGAGATCCGGACGGTCTTCAAAGACACTTCGGCTATCACCCCGGAGTACAACGACCGTTCATAATTTTCCAGCCTACCTGGACTATAATATCCGGTTAAAGTATACTTTATACTGTTACAGAGACACGAAGCTATAATGGTAAAATTAACAAAAACAACGACGGTAATCTTGTGATTTTAATTATGTAAAATTCTCTCGACGTATCAGGCGTTTTTATTATGACACATTGTGGATCGAGAGCCATTAAGACAAGTGGATCGTTAAGTACGTAACAGCAGAAAGCTATTATCCAAAGATTTATATTACTTTTTTGAATATTCAAGTTGCAGAGTAGTATCCCATTTTGTAATGAGGGAATTATGTATCTACTGATATATGTAGATAAATCAAAGAGGCAAATATGTTTAACTCGGTTTCGTACAAAACTTCCTGACGGATCGATAAGGAAACGGCAAGGCAAACAAGAAACTGGATAAATCTTTCGTTCAATGAGAGGGCGAGAGCTATTAAGGAGGACTAATGCTACAAAAACATTTAGAAGTTCACACGAAATGGCGAATGCTGCGAATCGGCCTCGTAATTCACGACGAAGGCCTATTTCTCACTCGTTGAACGTGAATAGCTGTACTTTTCACGTTCTCGTCCTTAAAGGGGTGGAATCAGGCCAAAATCATTATTTAATTATTTTTTTGACAAATGTCAATGATGTAACATCTGATGTATAAGTCGCAGCAGCTGCAGAACCAACATTTCAAAAATGAAATTGTCAGACAGAAAAATATGTGATCGGTATTTAATGAAAAAAAGTTAAATGTATCAAATAAATCACGTAATACGAATGTGTTTGAACGTATACCATACGGTGGCGTATGTATGTACATTATTGACATACACTACCGTACAGAATATATTTAATAGTGTGTGTATTCATTTTTTGAATAAGTATTTATTAAAATTGACGAATGAAATGAATAATGAACAAATTTTTTATATGTAAACACTTGAGAAATATGTGACACCTTCAAACTCTAAAAGTCATTTGCGAAACCATGGTTTTTAAAAATATTTAGCACGTGATTCAGAGTAAATCGTTGGATGGATAGTCTCGGAGAGGTCTTGTTCTCTTCGTAAAAATAGCCGCATCGAGTTGACAGAGCGAATATTAATTAACGTAAAAAATGGTTTAAGATCAATCGTTGTAAGTAAATAAATGGTGTAAAGTTAATTAATGGCGTGAATAAATAATGGTGTAAAGTTTGTTAATGGTATAAGTAAATAATGGTGTAAAGTTAGTTTGTAGCTTTGTCATTAGGATCAAATAAAAGACTATGTTCCATTAAACCGGTGTAGTTTCTTGTCATAAAAAAAGCATAAGACATCGGAAAGACTAATCTGTCTAGTGGTCTTCTCTGAATCACGCGCAGAGTATAAAAAGTTCAAATGTTCTTATCAAAGAATCGAAATAGTTACAGGACCCCGTCGTATAAGAGACGATTAATCCTTGAACTATAATCAACGTTGCTCATAATCTTAGCTCGTACAAATATAATTTTGATGATTTCCGGCTCCCTTTGCCTCACTTTTTTTCTGACTTGCCTATCTCTCATTTCACTCTATCACTTTCTATTTTGTAAACACATATAGACACACTCAATGGTCATGTTTCAGCTGTTTGAACTGTTACTCTACCGATCGAATAAAGCTTCCGTTCTTGAACTCTTCGGAATGACGCACGCGAGTTATCCTCGGTATATTATATCCTCGCTGTCCCTCAGATTTTCCGTTTTCCAACAGGATTCAGATCTGTCTGGTCTTGTCGCGTTACATATATGTGTTTCGGGATGATGTCGACGTGTTTGCGTGTGTGCCACAGAGCAGTACAGTCCTGATGGCTAGCTCCATATACCGTGTAAACTCTCCGGTTTGATTTTGTAAAAAGCAGAGCTGTACCTGCACGAGGGGTGATAGAAAGCACTCGGTTTTATCTGCACAATTTTCGTTCGTGTCCGAGATAAAATGTAGAAAAACGATCAATGCATGACTACACTGTCCGATAGTCGCGTTTTTTCGCTGATTTTACATTTTCGTTAGAGTACAAACATGGAGAGATTAAACAATATATTTCTAAATATGTACAAAGTCTCATCCCTTTGCGCAATATTCACATCAGTTTACTTCGCGATATTTACTCGTTACGTCTTCAGAACTTCCTTATTCCAGTTTTCATGAAAAATGTGTTACAAAATTGCTTCTACAAGAAATTGTAGCTGCACTTCCTAGAAATACAATTTTTAAACAAGTAGAATATCTTGAAGAAAAATTGCGAGCGAAAGCTCTTTATACCGCAGCGTAATTACGTCACTCTTAGATAAAAGAATGTCTGAACAAGTGTAGAGAATTTGATCTCTTTTGTGAGCGAGGTTCTTGCTTAATTAAAAATAAGCTATAAACGAAGGTATATGAAAAAAATTCTAGAAAGGTACATACGCGGATGCATTGCGAGCGGGGTACTGCCAGTCGGAGTGTTTTATACTACGAAAGCGTATATGCGCATGCACATAGAGAACAATGTTAACGCAGGCAGCCGATATCTCGCTGCGTTGCATGTACTGCTCGCGCATTATCGGAGCTGACAACTTTCACCTGGTACTCGCGGCATATCGTTGCATCGGTATCGATATTTAACTTATTACAGTTCTCTGGCTTTTATAAAATCGACGGCTCAGAACCACAGGTCATTATTATTTTCATGAGCTAATCTTTTAGTTTCACGTAGTACGGTAATAACGCCCACGATGTTATTAGCCGAAAGTATTGGGTGCAGCTTTCCTCGCTGTTTCATCCCTGTACCACATTGTATCCGTATACAATAGAAGTATTAACTAGGAATGTACACGAACCACGCTTTGGCTATTCGATCCTGCTCATAGTTCGAACACCCGTGCGGTGTCGAAAAATGTAAGCTTTCGAATATTTCGAACAGTTTGAACAGTTCGAGGGTTCAAACAGTTGGAATGTTCGAAACGTTGGAACGCTTTGTTCACATATCGGAATGACCATCTTCCATGTTTTGTCTTTTTTCTAGATTTATAAATAACAACCCCAAAATTCCACGAATATCAAATTTAGTGTAAAACTCCCAAAAAGACAATGTGTTGAAAAAGTTGAGACAATTAACATTTACGTGAGAGGTTTCCTATACTTAATTAAAGTTGTGAAATCAACTGAAAAGATCCGAAGCTCGTAGTATCAAGTACATGTTGTATATTAATTTCATTTAGAGGTATTATTATTTATGTATATATTGACACTATACATCTCTCTGTATTCTCAAAATATCTCGTCGCCGATACCGCCGTGTCGGAGAATCGTTAAGACTTTCCGGAGTCTGCGAGACCCTTCAGACCCTGATTATTCCGAGTCCCCCAACGAGCTCCTTTCCCTTTGCCTGGATTTTTCTGAGTCTTCCTATGAACTCGTCGGGCCTTGAATATTCCAAGTCCCTTAACGATCTCTCTTCGACGCCCGGATTATTCCGCGTCCCCCTATCGAGTCTTCTCCAGTCTTAGATTATTTTAAGTTTATTCAGTTCCCGTTCCGTGTCATGAATCAACAAGATCGGAGTCAGATGATCCACCCAAGTCGAACCGACGAACATTTGAACTGATCGAAACTTCGAATTGTTCGCACTGTTCGATCGTACAAAATGTCAAACGTAACTACGAACTGCTCAAACAGGGAGGCTTCGTGCACATCCTTAGTATTACGTTTGTCGAGGGATATAAAATTAACAATACGACAACGAGATAAGTTCATTTGCGAAAAGTTATAAAAGAATAAAAACAAAAATAACTTGAATCACACCAACTAAGTGAAAGAATTTAATTGTGAAGAGCATAGAACCTCGCACAGCCAACTTGGTTCAACATAGCAACTTGAATCTTACGAGGAATCAGTAACTAATATAAAAACATGTTAACATTAAATTATGTAGACTTTCGTTGCAAGTTCATTTCCATTATCTCGTGCTCACTGTTTCGTAGAAATACCGATCCGTGTCGAAGAGACTTGAAAGTTTATGGTAGTCGACGCTCATTATATATGATATCGATACGTCAAAAAATTTGCATCTGGAGAATGATTCCAGTGAAATTCTGTTTCGAATTCAAATGTTTATAGAATATCTGACCAAAACCATAGCGTCAAGAGACGGCCGGGCCAACACCGTGCAATGCCGCCTGGAGTGAACTTGAGAAATTCGAGGATGGCTCCCATTTCGAGTTCCTCTTAGCAACCGTTGGAATAGCTGGACATGAAATGCGGTCCTTGCATTAGAGCTATAGAGAGGCGTATCGAAGATTATTGAGCCATAACTTGCAGCTATCGAGGGTTTTGGATGGTGTTTACTAAACATACCGATAGCTCGTAAAGACGATCAAGCATTTTGAGAAAGTTAAGTGCAGATATCTCGGTCCATATCGAAATGTAATATTGCGGCAGTGTGGGAGAGCTCTATTAAAAAACTTAAATAGAATGAAATTGAATTGAATAAGATTCGTTTCTGGATTTACACACGCTAATGTAACTAGAAAAAATTAAGGTAATCATCGCGGCCATAAGTAAGTTACGTCAAGTTAGGTATAGAGAAACGACATGAATCTAAAAATCGCCCATCTGCGATAGTGATTTACCATAAAATATTTTAAAAAACGTTAAAGGATTTTTCGGTACTATTCATAAATCACACATGCTGTACACATATCTGTTATTAATTACCGATCGAGGCTGCGTATGGAACACTTAATCACTGGTACACTATACTCGACTCTACCACGCACGAAACGCACGTTTCGAAATTAAGGTTCAGCAATCGCGTTGAGAACATAGTGCTCTTAGGAACTATGCAGGCCTTGGTTGCGGTGCCGAAGTTACGTCGTAGTTCTACCTCGTAAATCACAGAGACCCGCGAGGGCTAGCGACTAGTTAACTAGGAAACTCTTGGGGATGGAAGTTCGCCAAAGTCCGCTGGATATGCACCAACGCCTCCAGCATCCTCATAATGCGTGAGGTGTATTTTGCGGAAAGGAGAGTCCACATCTAATTTGGCAAGTGTGTCGTTAAAGCATTGTATTTGTGATTTGGATTTTTCACATTGATAAAACCAAAGAAATTGAGGTAAAGGAACTCGATTAATCACGACAAACTTCTAACTTTAACATTAGTTACCGAACGGAGAGCTCGGCAACCGAGCGCACGTTCTTCGATTACAATAATTTACGAGTGATCGATGATTGTTGATAAGAAGTGCGCGTTGCGCATTATTGATTACGTGTTAATTAATTGAATATTTGGGATGAGATGTGTCAAAAAAAAATATCTCTCACGACTAAACAAAATGTCAATTGATGAATAATCACCAAATACATTTTAATATACGGCCACGACTACGATAACCATCAATAATCAATATTTGGAGTATCTCAAGCACGTCACCATTTCGTTTAATTATATAAGTCAGGTTATACGGCATCCGCAAACATATTTGTGGGAGTGTATTATTATTGTCAACGATGTATACAGTTGGTAATAAAATTATACTATTTGTTGATGCGTGCGAATACGTTGTATCACTGATCAATGTAAATATAATTAAAGCTACCGCTGTTTGAGCTACAGCGCATAATACATTGCACGCTCACCTCAGGGCCTGTCCGATAATTGAAAATGTTACATTTCAGGATTGCTTGCATGTGCATCTATACGCTCGTGAAGCAATATAGCTCGAGTGGCGCAGCCCTCGCGGCCAGTTTCGGCAAAATGAAAAGCTTTCATCGACTGCT
This sequence comes from Cylloceria caligata, assembly GCA_963942595.1. NCBI lineage: Eukaryota > Metazoa > Arthropoda > Insecta > Hymenoptera > Ichneumonidae > Cylloceria > Cylloceria caligata. The sequence goes on from OZ012704.1 coordinate 2,570,994, forward strand.
AGTGCAGTACACGCCGGTCGCCATTTATATCAATTGTTTGCATGGATGACAGTACCGCGTGTGGTATTTACAATGTAAAAAAAAATATTAACGAAGCTTATACATTATAAACGTAATTGTTTCTTATCATACGTCAATGTTTACATCATATTTTAGATTAATGACGCGTGTTTGAGGGAGAACTACTTTATTATTGTTGTTATTAGTAGTAGTAGAAGGTGATTTTACCAATAATCAAACGGTTTACAGAAAATGATTATATTATTATAACCAATTGATTAAGAAATATCATTGCACGCGTTTTCATTGGCTTACGAATTTCAATTCAGGTCAGAATAAAATGCGCTTCTTCCACATCCATTAGAACTATCCCAATCCCTTCTGATTTATAGAGGACGACTCGAGAATCTGATATTGCACGACCGTATAGTGTAATATCAGCAGCAATCCTAAATCCAAAGTCTTTTTGTTGAGAATCGTTCGAATGCAACCAGGTCCGAGCGGTCGCACTGTCTGATTTCTTCTTCAACGCGTGTAATATATAGATACCCTATTCACTTAGATAACAAATCGAATTACATTGTTCCGGTGAAATTGTGGACGGCTACCTGCCTCTTTAGCCTTATTTCTTTTCTTATCTTGACAGGAAGGCCGGAAGGCCTTTCTTCGCTTCTAATATGATTAAGGTGCATTCTGTATCTACTACCGGATTCGTTCAATCGACAACGAGAAATGGACTCGTTGTTGCACTTTTCAGTTGTGAGTTACGTAAGAAGAAAAATCGTCATCCTTTCATTTTCCCAAGAACACGATAGGTATGAAGACAAAGTGCTCAGAGAGCATGTATATCACATTTTTTCATGTTTTCAATTGTTTGAAATATCTTTTTATATTCTTGGTATTTTCGACTTTTCATTAGCTTTTCTTTTCTTTTTAACTGTTTTTCAAAATATCTTTTTATATTCTCACTTTTCATTGGCATTTTCATTTGTAATTTTAATTTTTACATTTTTTTTATCATGCAATGAGTATACTTGAAGTAAATTGACATTGACGAGAGCGATAATACGATAACTGCTAATTTGAAACTTGTACGCAGTATGAACGTCATCGTAGGTTCTCGTTGAAAATTGACATCCCCCCCCCCCCATAAATACGGTTTCCTCGTTCCACCGTGACAGACATGTGCAACGAGAGACAATGTATTATGCATTGAATTTCCAATTGTAACCGTTTGCGAGGGGATCGGGAAAAAGAAATAAATATCTATCGTAGTTTGCAGCCTGTTATTGGTCCGACGAGACTTACAATTAGTTTAAATGAAAAATTAAAAAATAGATTAACAGTTCATCATAATGTTAAGTTTTTAGGAAATATTTTCAAGTGCTTAGCACAGGTTTTTAAATTTTATAAAACGCTGCGTTTTTTATATTCATGATTGTCTTTACAAAATAAAATGTCTGCAATTCGTGAATGATTCGAGCAATTGATCTCAAATTTGGCAAACCAGTTATGCAATAAGTTTAAATATACGAGTTTAATACACGTATACTGAAGCAGTATCACCAACATTTTGTTACGTTTCAGTTTATATAATTTTTTTATAAATACAAAAAAAATTGACGTTTTAACCCAATTAGAGGTGAGACCTGTTCGGAACTCTAACTTTTTTTTTAAGAAGAATGTAAAGTAGAACTTTGTGCATTACTTTCTAATTTTTCCTTTCCACACAGCTTTCTTTATGTGTAAACCAAAATTCGTCAACGTCCTCATAAAGGTGGCATTGTAAAAAAAAAAAAAACAAGGCTTGTAAATATAAAATTAGCACATTGCTTCCTCCTAATTTTCGTCAATTCAAAGATTCTCTTCCACGGGGAATGTTTATCTCAATTTTGGCTTAGTCATAGAGGAAGTGGTATAAAAATTTTCAATAAAAATGAAATTTTTGTGAAATTGCAAATTTCCTCAAGTTCAAACCCCTTAATCGATTCTCACCAAAGTCAAGACCAAGTATCCTTGTACCTTAACCAATTTGCATACCAAATTTCAGTTTAATGGATGAAAATTTACGAACGTTGGAGAAAAAATATTTTTTTTTCGAAAAATTACAAAAATTCATGATTCTATCAAATCTGAACGCCTTGATCGATTCTTACCAAACTCAATACAGAACCACTTTGACCCTTGGCCTTTTCTTGTACAAAGTTTTAACTCGATAGATAAACATTTACGAAAGCTACAGAGTGTACATCCTTTTTTCTAAAAATTCAAGCAACGTGTGCAAAGTTTCATGATGATTTAGTAATCCGTTCTCAAAATATATCCATCGCAATTTTGCAAGCTCAGCCCCCCCCCCCCCTCCTTACATACCTATTCACACACACATACTGACACGCGCGCGGTCACAAACATTTTTTATAAATATGATTTCTCGACGTTTTGGGACTTTTTAAGCAAAAATAAATTTTTCAAATGACGAAGCAATGTGCAAGGTTCTATTTTTTTTACTTTATAAGTTCGAATTTACCTTTTGAGGTTATTGAGAATAGAGGTTATTAAGGTAGTCAATAAATAGAAGCAACCAATGGTTTAATAATCATTAAAATGATGTTGAAATTGACAGAACTAGTTAGTAGACCTATTAGTTAGTAGATCTACTAGTTCTTGTCTGCCAGTTTCAACGTAATTTATTAAAATTACCTTTGTTCCTTAACGTATTCTCTTTTTACCGTACATACGCACAGACAACATTACCAAGCTATAGTGAAAAGTTAAAAACATTTGCTAGCAGTTGGTAGCTGCGCTAGCTCCAACAATGCGATGTAACTTCAGTTTCACCGTGCGCCCCGCCGATTCTAAAATGAAACCACAACTCTCGTGTTATCGAAAGTTTTCTCAGCTGCGCTGTGATATCCGAAGTAAGTGGCATTTTTTTTACGTGGCTTTCATTATCGCTCTTGCCGACTTTCAGGATTCAATGTCCTAATTCTTATACGAATTCGATTTTACAATTTTTACTGAAGTTGTTTGCTCAATTTCAGCGTCATCGATACGTTCTAATTATAAGATAAATTTAGTAATTCTTAGGAAAGCGACCGTCTATATCTCCACATTTATATAGATATATCATTTATATTCGGTTAGTAGCATGAACATATTGCGAAATACAACTCAGGGTGCGAGATATGTGATCGCGTTTCTAAGCGCGGGAACGAGAGACCTAATTCAAATTCCACGTTTGCGAATCATTATAGATATCATCGGATCTAATTGCTCGAAGAAATTAAATTTGAATTAATCAAGGAACCCGATTCGACAATTCTTAAACGAAGAATGATTTGTGTTTCGCAAAGTGTCTATCCTACTGACCAAACATAGACGCGATATCTATATAAATGTTATAAGATAAATGTAATAAATTATTCTTTTTATTAATTTCAATAGGCTCATTTCCACCGTAACTTTTGACCTTTTCATTGTAACGTCTTTATATAAATAAATCGTAAATAAATACGTTTTTTTCAATAACCATTATTATAACTCGTCGAAAAACTTTTGTACGCTATTTTTTGAAAGTAATAATTACAATCGAAACTTTATTTGGCTTAAATCAACTCTCTCGAGTTATCTCTTCGAATTCCCTTTTCCCCATCGATATATATTTTTTTCGTTGGTGCACAGAGTCCCGCGTTTAATTACACTCTCTGCATTGTAAACCCTCGAGCTAAACTCATCTATACGGCGAGTTGAATACATAACAATGCATAAATGCCTTTTGGACTCGCAAACGCAGAGTTTCTGCCTCTCTGCTTGGTATATTGTGCACTTCCATTTCGCGGTAATGCGGCTCCCACCTCGGGAAATTTTCATTTTCGCTAGTGATAATTGGTTTCTCCCGAATGCGGTTAGGATATCTGTGAATATCTCGTGTTGTTTTACACGGACAAGCTACCGGCAGACCGAAGTCATAGAACGTGTTCAAAATAGTAGTATAGGCATAGTTGATTATTGCAGACCGTATGAGAGTTGGTAATAACAGCGAGCAATGTCAAAGAACGCACAGTGCGTATCTACCACAGACTTAAATTTTCCCGATATAGATAAGGTCATTAGCTTACAAATTGTATATTCACTTTTTTTTAAATTTAATATGAAATTCAAATTATTCAATGATATTTAGTTAGCTAAAATGATGTAATGTTGTGACCAGGATGTAGCGATTGATGAATAAGAGCAAAAAAAAATATTCCTCTTTACGTTTCGACTCCGATGAGAGTCCTTTTCAGAATTTATTATACGCCGCGGATCATTTACACCAATACGGAAAGATTCTACAAGTGTCAATACACTTTTCTTTGTTACATTATATTCTCTTTTAGTGAGCGATCATAGTCACAGTCGTGTGTCGTTCAAATGTATTTGACCGGTTTCTCCGATTGAAATGTTTATAATGTTTAAAAATCAACAACATAACCCCAAAAAAGAAAAAGAAGTACACTTCATCAACTATACAAGAATTTCAACCGGAGAATCTGGTCACATATTAAAAATTATTGTCTGCACAAAATGGTGAACGTATAAGGCTAATTATTCATTCTTCTCTCGCTAAAAAAGAATGTAATGTAGCAAAGAAAAGTGTATACCGACACTTGTAGAATGCTTCTATATTTGTATGAATGATTCGTGACGTATAATAAATTCTGAAGAGGAGTCTGATAAGTGTCGAAACGTAAAAAGGAATGTTTTATGTACTCTTATTTATCGACCGCTGCATTGCCGCAATATAAGATATTAACCAGCTACTATATTTCTTGTTTTTAATAATAATCAGATCTGATCGATCATAGAGGAGCGTTAATGGTATTCGCATTCAAAGCTCTCTACCTCGGCTAATAAGTATTGGGAACACATTTGAAGCCAGTATACGCGTTACGTTGAATCGATCTAAAAATATCGCCCAATTTTTATGCAAAATAGAACGAAGAGGTTAGGTATTACTGAACTGGCTGCACACCTTAATTCAAGTTAACGTCTATGCTTGGTTTACATTTATCTCCATAAAACTGTGAGTCTACAATGAATATGCTAAGCTCATTTAATACCTTGGTAAAATTAGATGAATAAACTAACGACCTCTCACATAGATTTATTAAAAGTTTATTTGAACGTAGAGAACACAACGATGAAACGAATTTTATTCTTAATTTCTGAATAGGCATATAAATATGTAGACGATGTTCGCAGTGTTGCCTTATCTTTTCGGAAAGCCATATACATAAATTTCGTTTGTATAAGCCTTGATCAAATGTTAAATATAAAAGTTTCTCTTTAATTAATCCATGTATAAGATCCTCACATTTGTGTTACACACACGTACATATTTACACTGATGCGCCGTTAATTACATTCATTCGCGTGTCTGCGTGCACACCACTCCGTTGTACGTAATATGACAGTGATGTTAAGGGGGCGGATAAACAGACTAATGAGGCTAACGTAGCAGCGTTGAACATGCGTCCGTGAATAAAATATAATTAAGCGTGCTCTTCTGCTTCTACGTGCTATTAAAGTTGGAGTAGCTACGTAAGCTTATATTAGAAATAAGGGCTCGTGTGTGTCCACCTACCGACGTGCGCCTATATCGCGTGAAAAGGTATTTTCTATTTTTATCTTGACTCTTTATATATCGTAGGAACGACGATACCACGGTGACTACATATCGATATAATTGATTAATTATAATCCTGAAAACTTGTGCTCATCCGATGCACTTTTTGCTTTGAGCATTTCACCATTGCTTGCAATTTTTCATTTGAAAATACTTAAATGTCTTGTAGTTTCAAATATACCATTTCAACCGCTCTAAAGAAAAAAGTATTTGTTTCAAATGAATACATTGTAATCGATATGATTTGATATATTTGTTGTACCTGTATATCCACATTTACGAGTTTGCTCGTGAGTCGTCCGTCACGCACTGGCATCTACCACTCATTCACTCCTGATTTTTTTCCTCGTATCGTCGACAAAGAAGCGAGACATTGCAACCTTCGAACTATAATTCCCTGCAATAGAGAGAAGAAAAAATATTGTACCCATGACGGAAAAGCTCGAGGCATCGCGTGCGCTGAGCTCGGAAAACGACGCCGTCCACCTCGAGCGAAACCAGTAGTAGCGACTCGTGCATGATTGTCCGAACAGCGAACGACCGCAACGTCGTGAAGAATTAAACGGGACATCCTCTTTACTTTCTCGCATCATCTTGTTGACGAACGCGTAGATTGTATCGTCGTGACATTCCAAGCCATCAATTTCTGAAACATATTATCAAGTGTTTTATTCGAAAGATCGAATGAAATTCGCAAAGACGGTCCAGTGTTCATCGTCACCCGAAGTGAAAATTCAACCGCCCTAACTACGCTCCGCAAAATTGTTTCATCGAATCTTCCGGTACTGTTAATTTTGTTTAATAATCTTTTTTTTAATTCCACCGATTGATTATGAAAAATGTCGTATTCCGAGTAACGATCTAACAAGCGTGACCTCACTACGGACATCCGGAATTGACGAGAGTATCAACGAGTTTTTCTTCCTCTGATCATGAAATTCCATCGATATATTCTTTAGGTCCATTTCGAATGGACTTTGAATATATTTGTATTTGCACGAAACCACTGGCGACGTCAAAACCGGTTCGACTGCACTCGTGAATAAATAGAACAAATTAGTTTTTCGTTTCAGCTATTTATTCTTTTTATTATTTATGAGTTTATCGTGTATAAAAATGTTCCTTTCTTTTCCATGAGTAAATATATTAAAATTGAGAATACATTTAAGTTAGAGCAAAAGTTTATCGACGCGATTTTTTTTTCTTGCATTTTCATTTATGACTGAGGGAGTACGCACGCAAATTTCCGCGTGACCGTGAACGGAACGCGCGCCACGTATACACGACGAAACCGAACGTATCACTAATTTGTGACGACCGTCTATAATACGCGGTATTGTGTGGCTGAACGATCGTGTACACACTACCGGTTCTTCGCATGCGATCATTTTTTGCGTCGTACTGTACCACGACGGTGTACGTACTACTCATCAGTGTCACTTGTTACGCAAGTGGTACATAGCCGCTTCAACTCCGCCAACAGCTCGAGAGCGAAACTTGCAATTATTCAATCATCCGTATAGCTTCCTCTTTCTCTCTTATTTTCTTGGCAGAATCATGCACGAGATGAACTCGGAAGCATGCACGAGAACGATTTTTCTGTGACATTTCGATTTTTATTTGTATCTCTACGAAAAGTCAACCAACAGTATGTGTATTTGTTCCGAGAATCTTCTTGGTACATTTGGTATTTAAAAGGATAACTCTGGTATCGCGTGCACGCGTTTTTTTTTCTGTAACGTAAAGTGAACATCTCTATTTCAATAATACAACAGTCCAGCTGATATATGAAGTACATTTTGTTCGTCGAGCGATAATCCTGTCACAGCGAACTTCCCACTTAGTATTTAGAACGAATAGCCACTCGGATAATCCTTTCGATATACGTTCGCGTTTCGCCAGCAGAGAATTAAACAATTTTCGTCGAATGGATAAAATTTTTCTGTTGCACGTACTCTGGACTCTGGACTTATCTCATCCGTTAGACTTGACGTTAGGACGTGCTTTCTTTTCTTAGGCAGAGACGGGCCATGAGAGAAAGTCAAATTTATTCAAGATCGATTCAATTCTATTTTGAATTTCTGCCGATATAGTTCTATCTACAACCGATGCATTCGTAAGTGAGTACTTTTTCGATGCATTAGATCAAACTTAAACAATGCGGCTTTTCGAAAGAATGTAATGCTCGTTGAACTTTTTATCTTGTAGAGAAAATTAATAACAAACATAATCAAAGAGTCAAATCCCTTGAGTATAGCCATCGACTCGTTTGTCTTGTGAGTTAATTAACTTGAAAATTTTCAAGCGAAGCTCCACCAGTGTTGCAATGATATCAATCAACACCACTTTGACCGGCCGTCGCCACTTTTATCTCATCAATTTTCCGCGTTTCAAAGCAACGAGCCTAGTGCGTCACACGTCCATTTTTCATAACCACCGCGCATGGAATTTTTTAACTAGTACGTTTCGCCTTACAGAGAGACAAGTTTGACGAAACATTGCAGTAGAAGTTTTTTTTTTCATTACCAATAAAGTAAAATATTTACAAAAAATTAACAACAAGACGTAATTATGAATTAGTTATTGGATTCTCATGATATTATAGTCATAAAATGGAATATCTCTCAACGACACAGACGAGAAAAAAGTACGCGACGAATATAGAGCCAAGTATTCTTATTATCGTTGCTATTATTTTATTTTACCTTCCTGCCTCCCACATTCTTCGTACTGCTTCTTAATCACGATTCCAAGATTTTATAGTCAATACAACGTTTACAGTAAAAAAAATATTGACGAATCAACGACCTACTATGAACGTGCTCGAGACGTACGCTATTCCATTAGTAGGACGAATCTCTCGGGCGGAATATTATATCACGAAAACGAGTCTCGAAAATCCTATTTCTAGTAAGATTAAATCGCTGTTAAGGGAGAAACGGAGATAGGAAAGAGGCACAGAGAGAATTTTATACGACTCTTTGACTTGGGCGGTCGTCAAATTTTGGCGTTTAACGCAAGCCATAAAACGATATAACGTTACGTACAGTGGAGGATGTATATATGGTACTTGCGCGAAATATAATATCGGAACTAGAACATTGGCATGTGGTCTGTAAAGGAAAATAAATAAATAGCGAGTGAAGGACAGGTTATTACGAGGGCTTTGAAGTATTTTGATGTAATACTCGTGTAACAAAAGTGTCGATGCCGAGTATCAAACGATAAATTCTTGACGCGTGACGGTTTGCCTAGGAATACTTGCAATGTACATTAAGAGGGGTCGATACTGAGATTTGAGTTTTACAGTCGAGTGTGTAGAATAAAACCACGATTTAAGTCGAGTTTCACTAACTTCGCTTATATTTAACTTGTGCAAGAGAGCATTCTTTAAAAGTTATAATGAATTTTTCAGAAAAATGCAACGGATATGGTAAATACGATGAAAGTTTAATCGTTGCTTTCAAATAGCATTGCTTATTACTCTTAAGGAGAGCCGCATTGATACGGTAAGAGTATCAGATTGTACATACGATGTACAGAGTTAAGAACAAAAGTGAATAGAAAATACACGCTGACAACACACGTACGTAAAGTATTGAAACAAACAATAGTTCATACATAAGGAATGTAGATCGAAAGATAAACGAGTGTAAAATCAAGAAACGAAGTATCAAAGAATAAGTGTTTTACGGTAGGAGGCATATGAGGAAGACGTTATCGTCGTACCCTTCTGACCTAATTTTCGTACTAACGCGCTTTATAATGAAAAGAAAGCGAAACATAGAAAAAGAGATAAGGTATTAAGATGAGACTATAATACGCTCCGCACACTCAGTTTGGTACGACAATTTCTAACGAAAATTGTGCTACAATTTGGTACCGCTTAACTAAAGCCTCGCAATTAAAAAAAATGAATATTGTCGTTGTAAATTGTGCTCTTTCCAGAATCCAGGAAGTCGCCGATTTATGTAAAACTCGTGATTCCTCTAAGTCTGCATAGATTAACATCAGGATCGCGCCTGCGCGTTTCATTGTTCTTCCAGTGATTCGGATAGTCGAACGGCGTGTTTTTGTCAACTTAAATACACTGTGAAAATTTTATCTGATCAGAAATGTTCAACTCATTGTTATAACTCGGGCAGAAGTATTACGGACATCGC